>WNWK01003300.1:0-57500 GCA_009830355.1 Cherax destructor
GGCTTGACATTCCCCCAAATCAATGTCTTTATCACTGGTTTATGTAGTGGTGATGGGGGTTTCCCCGGGGGTTACACTCCACATCAATGTCTCCATCACTGGTTTATAAGTGGGGAGGGGGATTTTGGGGGGTTGACTTTCCCCCCACATCAATGTCTCTTTCACTGGTTTATAGTAGTGGTAAAGGGGACTGTCCCGGGGGGACATTCCCCAAAAATCAATGTCTCTTATCACTGGTTTATAGTAATTAGTTTGGGGCTGTCCCGGGCTTGACTTTCCCCTCAATGTCTCTTATCACTGGTTTATAGTAGGGGTGATGGGGGTTTCCCCGGGGGTTTACATTCTCCATCAATGTCCCTTACCCCCCTTTTGGGTTTATAGTAATTTTAGATGGGACTGCCCCGGGGGACATTCTCCACAAAAATTTTTTATCACTGGTTTATAGTAGTGGTAGATGGGAAAATGTCCCGGGCATTCCCCAAAATCAATGTCTCTTATTTTTTTGGGGTTTTTGGGGGGGGGTAGAGGGGGGTGTCCGGTTTTTTAACATCTTTTTTTTCCCCCGGTTTATAGAGTGGTAGGGGGACTGCCCCGGGGGCCCCCCATTCCCCCATAAAAATTTTCCCTTTTCACTGGTTTTTGGGTAAAAGGGGACTGTCCCTTTTTTACTTTCCCCCCCATCAATGTCTCTTATCACTGGTTTATAGTAGTGGTAGATGGGGACTGTCCCGGGCTTGACATTCTAAAAATCAATGTCTCTTATCACTGGTTTATAGTAGTGGTAGATGGGGACTGCCCCGGGGTTAATTTTTCCCCAAAATCAATGTCCCCCTTTTCACTGGTTTAGGGGAGTGGGGATCGGACTTCCCGGGTTACATTTCCACATCAAATTTTCTTATCACTGGTTTATAAAGTGGGGTTTGGGGGGTTTGGGGGGTTGACATTTCCCACATCAATGTCTCTTATCACTGGTTTATAGTAGTGGTAGATAAATGTCCCGGGCGACTTTTCTTCAATGTCTCTTTCACTGGTTTATAGTAGTGGTAGATGGGGACGGGGCCCCGGGGTTGACATTCCCCAAATAAGCCCCTTTTTTTGGTTTTTTGGGGAGTGGTAGTGCGGATGTCCCGGGCGCTTCCCCCACATCAAGTCTCTTATCCCCTGGTTTATAGTAGTGGTAGATGGGGACTGCCCCGGGGGTTTTACATTCCCCCAAAAACAATGTCTCTTATCAGGTTTATGTAGGGAGAGGGGGGCCCCCGGGTTTAAATTTCCACATCAAGCCCTTTCACTGGTTTATAGTAGTGGGGGGGGGGGCGCCCCCGGGGGGGGCATTCTCCAAATCAATTTTCCTTTTCCCCGGTTTTATAGTGGAAATGGGGACTGCCCCGGGGGTTGACATTCCCCAAAATCAATGTCTCTTATCACTGGTTTATAGTAGTGGTAGATGGACTGTCCAGGCAGACATTGTCCCACATCAATGTCTTATCACTGGTTTATGGTAGTGGTAGATGCGGACTGTCAGGCTTGCGGCATTCTGCATCAATGTCTTATCACTGTGGTTTATAGTAGTGGTAGATGCGGACTGTCCCGGAGCGACATTCTCCACATCAATGTCTTATCACTGGTTTATAGTAGTGGTAGATGGGGACTGTCGGGCTTGACATTCAACATCAATGTCTTATCACTGGTTTATAGTAGTGGTAGATGCGGACATCCCAGACTGTTCTCTACATCAATGTCTCTTATCACTGGTTTATAGTAGTCGTAGATGGGGACTGTCAGGCTTGACATTCTCCACATCAGCGTCTCTTATCACTGGTTTATAGTGATGATGATCTGGTTTCATCGTTGATCACCCCTCAATACCTTACTCTTGCTCTGTTTGCTTTTAACTCTGCCTTTACTCTCCCAAACTCGTCCACTACGCAGCACTGCTAGAATCTCCAAAGCACAGTATCATCAGCAAAGTAACTGTGTCAACTCCCCATTTGCATTTAATTCCCCATAATTTAATCCCACCCCTCTCCCCAACACCTAGCATTTACTTCTTTTACAACCCCATCTATATAAAATATATTAAACAACCACGGTGACAGTACATCCCTGTCTAAGACCTACTTTTACCAGGGAGTATCCCTCTCTCCTACACACCTAACCTGAGCCTCACTATCCTCATAAAAACTCTTTACAGCCTTCAGTAACTTACTACCTATTCCATACACTTGCAACATTTGCCACATTGCTCCCTATCCACTCTATCATATGCCTTTCACAAATCCATAAATGCAATAAAAAACTTCTCTACCTTTATCTAAATACTGTTCACATATATGCTTCTTTGTAGAAAACACCAGTCTACATCCCTACCCACTCTAAACCTCCTTGCTCATCTGCATTCCTCTGTCTTGCATTCTTTCAATAATAACCCTGCCATACACTTTGCCTGGTATACTCAGTAAACTTATTCCCCTATAATTTTTACACTCTCTTTTTCCCTCTTCCCTTTATATAAAGGGAACTATACATGCTCTCTCCCAATCCTAGGTACCTTCCCCTCCTTTCATACAACAGTAAACAAAAATACCAACCCGCTTCAGCACTATATCCCCCCTGCTTTTAACATTTCTGTCATGATTCCGTCAATTCCTTCTTTACCCCTTTCATTCTAAGTAATGCCTCACGCACCCCACCTCCACATCCTGTTCTTCTTCACTCTAAGCGATGTTGTACCTCCCCTGTGTTTGTAAATTACCGCCTCCTTTTTCATCGACATTTAAAAAGTTATCAAAATACTACATATCTCTCTATCCAGCCTCAGCTCCCCCTCTACTAACTCCCCTACTCTGTTTTTAACTGACAAATCCATTCGTCCACTTTCTTACCTTGTTTATCTCACCCCAAAAATTTTCTTGTTTTCAGAAAAAATTTTTTGACGGACCTCTCCCATTCTTTTTTATCCGCTCTTTTTTTGCACTTCCCATTCTCTTCACCTTTTTTTTACTCCCCATATACTCTGCTCTTCTATAACCTTCTGTTTTGAAAAAACCCCCTCATAAAATTCTTTTTCTTTTATCACACCCTTTACTTCTTCATTCCCCCCTCACTCCTTTTCCCCCCGCCCCCCCCTCCCATGCCCAAAAAAATTTTCCCCCCTTCTAATACTGCATTTTTAAAAAATATCAACTCTCTTTAACCCCCCCTACTCCCCAAACCCCTAACCTTTTTTTAATATTTTTTCTCCCCATTCCCCCTCCCTTAGTTTTAAAAATTTTCCCCTCTTTTTGCCCGTTTCCATTTTTTTTTTGTCCCTTTTCCCCCTAACTGTTTTTAAAAAAATAATGATCTGATATATCCGTTGCCCCTCTATAAACATGTACATCCACCAAGCCTACTCATCAACCTTTTATCCGCAATACATAATCCAACAAACTACTTTCCTTACGTGCTATATCATACCTTGTATATTTATTATATATTTTTCATAAAATATGTATTACTTATTACCAAACCTCTTTCTATAGCTCAATTAATGGTTCCCCATTTGTTTACCCTGGCACCCCAAATTTACCTACCACTCCATGCACAACATTTTGCCCACTTTAGCATTAAGATCCCCAACCTGAGTACTCTCTCACTTGGTTCAAGCTACACACTATAACATTTCCCAATCTCTCTCTCCTCTACACTTCTCTCTTCTCCAGGTGCATAACTTTTCCATATAACCCACTTTTTACATCCAACCTTTATTTTACTCCACATATTCGAAAATATTTTTAATAAGTTAGATATACAGTAAATCAGACACATTACGGCGATCGAAATAAAGCGAATTAGTTTTATGAAAAGACGAATACTGATGCGGAATATATTCTCTGAAAATAATTAATGCTGATAATAACTATTGATGCAATTTATATGAAGACTAAGAGCAGGAACAAGGAATATAGATGTAAATATACTCCTCTCGGTGTACATACTCTGATTGCTTCTTCAAATTAAATATTTGAGTTCAACAGAGAACACGAAACAGCATAAAGGAACCAAAGTTCAATTACCGATAATGAATTTGCCAAGTATCCTCATACACCTTTTGCCAGCCAGGTAAAAATATTTCATCGCTCTATTAAAGCGATATCTCGCTACGATGAATGTCGCAACTTCATCCAGATGAAAACCTACAAATCAGAGAACAGAGACGATGATTCTTAGCATTTCGGACAGAGTTTATCTAAAATTCTGTCACTTTGCTCGACCAAGTCTATTGACGTTTCTTAGAACATCTCTGCTCATCCTGCTCAGCCCAGATCAGTCTAACAGCCTCCCATCATGTCTCATCAACCCATCTACTAGCTGTCTGCCACCCACAACTTCCTGCTGTGATCTTGTGAAAGCCATCGTAATCATTGAAATAAAATAATTGAGTGAGTTTTGTGAGGAAATGAAGTATAGGGATAATTTTTAGTGTAGAGTTGGCAGTCTTTAGCGACATCGTTAGTGTTCCTGATTAAACCCAACACAACCATATTCTATCTCTTCACCTACTCCATTTGCAGCCCAACTTTTTTATACAGCCATGTTTGTCACTGCCTTACGAAGGATGTTATTGTTTCCGCCACTAAACGCCACCAGACCGCCACTATGTAAACTACTTGTGAAGTGTAGATGGTTTTCACCTTGGCTGCACTCGGTAATCACCTCAATTAATTCTTGTTCTATTTTGGTAGGTAATGTAAGGTGGTGCCTTCCCTTGAAGGCAACACCTTTAATTGGAAATTTACCCAAACAGTGGGAACATAATAAAACATAATGTCTTCTTCTAATAGAGGCTCTTCTGATACATTTAATCCAGCTGTATAAGTTCCACAATGGGGTTATACATCAAAGATGGCTGGTTCCTGTCAGACTCATGTGACGTAACTTATTAAAGTTTCTGAAGTAAATATCAGAGAAACTAAAGTCCCAAAAAAATGGAATTCATTACCTATGATTACCAAAGAAACCCTGTCTGTACATCAATTCAAAACTTTGCTGAAAAGCCACCTACTCACCCAAAACTAAATACAAAATACTTAACATTGCCTACAAAGTAAATAAATCACTTTCCACTTTCCCAAAATAACATTATTCACTGTGTTACTCCCTTAGCCTCAAAACCCCTCACACAATTGCTCAAAGAACAATAATTTCTCAACCTAATCTAGTGCAAATGTTGAAACTTATATCTCATAAATGCTATATCGCTAAATCTAAGCACCTAATCTAACTTTGTTCCTACAACATTACCAAATAAAGAAATCCATTCTCATGTACTCATGTACTCCTTGTAACTCATCTAATGTCCATATAAACTGTTATTGCAACACAAATAATTGATATTATTTGTTTGATATGATTTAATAAATTGCATTACTACAAAAAAATTATTATGTTGATATATTATAAAACTGTAATGCTTCAAATTTTAAAAGTATTATGTTTCAAAATTTTTATGTTTAAATTTCATAGCTTAAATACTCAACTATACTTAAATTGTAAATTGTTTACTATAATTTTTACCATTTAGTTGCAAGTTAATTTTAAGTTTGCCCACAATGCTCTACATATAAGGGGCTTTTGGCACGTACACCCCATTCTTATAACTCATTGTACATCTTTGTATCGTGTCATTAAACTATTATTATTATTATTATTATTATTATTATTATTATTATTATTATTATTATTATTATTATTATTATTATTATTATTATTATTATTATTATAACGTTTTTATCAGACAACAATCTAAAATAAATCCCATTCTTCTTTTGTCTTTCTCAAAATTTCTAATTTGAATTTAAAAAAAATCAAATAAACAGTCCATCTTTGGAGTAGATACGTATTTCAGCATTAATTGGTATCTTAATTCAAAGGAAGAAACTGTCGAATACATTCTTATATAAGTATAAGCTTTTACATAAGAGGTCAGTGTCGTCTGATCATCCCAATGGTTTTGATAAATGTCTTCTAGTTATTCTTAGTAAATGCTAAGAGACAGTCCTTAAGATTTTTTATTATTTTTCCGTCTCTGGTGATTTCACTCATTGTAAGACATTTAAGAAGCTCAAGAGTAGTATTTTTGGTCGGAAACGTCTTCCGATATCAATATATTAATTTTTGTCATGTGTGCGAGCATTAAAAATAGATCTGAAAGACCCCAATGGTTAAAATGCGAATCTTTAAAGTTCATCTGTGGCTGTGAGTATGGTCAGTCTTCTTACCCCTTGTTTTTCAGAAGGTCTTTAAAACATTTTAAGGCTGTTCGCCTAAAGTCAGTTACCTCCATCTAAGCTGCAGAACCATTACTATTTTAAGCTTAGGCATACTAAGAGAAATTCTTAAATGTCGCTAAGCACAGATTACTTCTGAGCTTATAGACCAAGTTTAAAAACTTGTTGGAATCAAGCCTTTATTTACCACACCTTACCGCCCAAATTTCAATGAGAGTGGAACGTAATTCTATTCTAAAGTTATTACACAAGAAACTTTGTTCTCTTTTGCCGATGGAGTAGTGTAAATACTTACGAAGTTCGCTATGCGAGAAGTTCCAAGTGTCTTTCTAACATTTGGAACTTTCACCTTTCAAAATACTTACGGATGACAAGCTCGAGGTCCATTACATATCCGAAATGAATTGTTGTTAGAAAATGATATTCATATAGACGTTCAAACAACATATTTTCTTTTTGGTCTCCGAGATAAAATGGAAGAGACATCTGGTTTAGTTTTAAATACCTAAATATTTCTTTTGAGATTTGTAAAACTAGCTTTGAAGTTTTGGTCCTTTTACCAGTCAAAACTAATAAATCACTATTTTCATTACATGGACAATATAAATTAGTTAATGTTTGTTATGAAGTTGATTATCTTTTGGGTTTCCAGGTTAACCATGAGCTGCATCACGTAAACATCAACAAGTTGTTCCACGACAGACAGGCTGATGTCTGCTTCAACTTCTTTGACAGTCATATTTTGATATTCTTTTAACCAAGATCATGAAGACTGTAATATTTGTATAATAAAGAGTCATTCTAATCGCGGTAAAATATACCCAGATTTCATTTGGGTGGAACCATCAAATTTGTATTCCACTTTTAATATTAATTATGAACTTTCTCATAAACAAATGTCAAGAGTGAGTGGTTTAGTTAATTATTTCTCAGATGTGTTTACGAAGGTTACTGAACTTACTAACATGGTTATTCATAAAATTGTACTAACAACAGTGAGATAATTAAAATAAAACTTTATGCAGTCCCCGTTCATATACGAGGTAATTTTTGACAAAGAAGTTGAGAAGCTAATAGGCCTAAATATCATAGGTCCTTTCCAGTGACCTTCCTCTTCACAAGTTGCCATGGTTACGAAGAGAGTAAACAAACCTGAGTGAGATGCCGCGTAAACGTACGTTTGTACACGCTGGTTTTAACTCGTCTGGTTATAATGCTCAATGACTCATTAATGCATACATCTATATTGACCATGTATTTTATGCATACATACATATATGCATACACAGATGCATGTTATTTATATATTAATTCATATACAAATTTATAATATTTATTATTACATTTATACATACCTATGTACACAAAATAGATACATCCCTCCATATACTGAAAGTATATTGCCTATACATAAATGCATAGAACATAACTACTGTCTGAATGAATTCATCAATAATATCCACAGATACAAGTTGTGTATTGACCACAGAATACATGCATACATACTGTATACTCTCCTTAGATACATGAATTCCTTCATGTCAGCTCATGCTACTAATCAGTCATTATGTTATTATAGCTTAGACAGCCAGATCTGTGACTATGAAACAGAAACTCTTTATTTTACTGTTTTTTTTTCCCGTTGGTTCCCGTTTTCGGTTCACATTCCAAATTAATCGAATTTATGTATTATTTAATTTATTGGCGTAAATGAATGTTAAAAATGTTAATTATTTTTAATGACCAATATCGTATCCTAACCAAACCTAAAAAAAAAACTAAAAATTTGCTAAAAAACAGTACGTAATAAATTGACTTAGAATTTAGGAGGACGGATTGATACATGCCAGAATGCATCTATACAGACCATACATACATGTAAACAAACATTCAGAGAGTTAATTAAGCAAGTTACCTTTCTTCATCAAGTGAGAAGCTTCTTGGAAAATTCTGGGTAGATTGGTGTAACCTTCAGGAACTGCATAATGAAAATGAAGGAGCGAAGTTGACCATATTTTGTTCGCACACCCACGAGGCAGATGGATCAGCTTTTCAAGGTTCTGTAAGAAAAATAATAAGGTGATTTATTGTTAGTGGAAATCACAATTGCTGTGTGATGATGATCAAACTAAATGCAAATTATGTGATCAGGCATATGGTCACTGTCTTGAACACTATGTGCTGAATTGTCCACTTACGGAGGAATATAGAGATAGACAGTATAATAACCTATGTGACATGTCAAGATATCTTATTAGTGAAGGTAGGATACCACTTATACTAAGCAAATTTCCTAAATTTGCTTGTAACAGATAAGTTAACTGTAGATATAAATCCAAATTAATTTCCATGAACGTGTGCCTATTTGGGCTCATGATAATGCGAGCACAGATGGGCATGTTTGTGGAGCAACTTGCAATGTGAACAGACTGACTGATGTTGTAGTGGCCAGGCTTAGGCTTGGCTACAGGTACTTTTGACAGTTTGGGACACACAGATGATGATCAAACAGAATGCAAATTATGTGATCAGGCATATGGTCACTGTCTTGAACACTATGTGCTTAATTGTGCACTTATTGAGGAATATAGAGATAGACAGTATAATAACCTATGTGACATGTCAAGATATCTTATTCATGAAATAAGATACCAATTGTACTAAGCAAATTTCCTAAATTTGCTTGTAACAGATAAATGAAATGTAGATATAAACCCAGATGTACAATTGTTAACCCCATTGGGGCCTAGTGCCTAGTGAGGACGTGTCTAGTGTACTCTCTGTGGAGACTTTTCTACTGTGCTTCCGTTCTTAGCTACCTGAGATTGGATGATGGTTTCCCTCGACTACAAGCAGCTATATCTCCAACTTAAGGCGGAATTAACGGAAGCTAGAAGAGAAATTCAACGATTGAAGGGTATATGCAAGGATTATCCCCGGAACAATGTCGCCGATGATCAGACCAACGAATGGATGCTAGTCGGTTCTGAAGGGACGAAGCTGAAGTTGAAGAAGGTCCAGGAGACTGCTGTGAAAACCAGCAACTCTTTTTCCTTGTTATCAGACGAATGTGAAGACATCCCAGCGATGACCATCTCTACAAAGACCGTCGAGAACGTCATGCACACCACCAGTCGAGGTAAGAACATTGTTTTAGTTGGGGATAGTCAGATTAGGTTTATGGATAGGGAATTTTGTCTAAAGGATAGGAATAGGAGGCAGAGGGTATGTTATCCAGGGGCTGGGATGCAGGATATTGTTAGCCATCTGGACGACATCATGAGAGGAAATGGGAGCAATCCTATTATCTGTCTCAGTGCTGGAGGAGTGAGGAGCTGATTAGCAGCTATAGATCAGCAATAGACAGAATTAGGAAGAAGGGTGGGAACCCTGTCATATGTGGTGTTTTGCCAAGGAGAGGAGTTGGAAATTAATGGTTGTCCAGGGCAATTGGTGTCAATTGCTGGCTGGACAAATACTGTAAGGAAAATGCAGTAACATTCATTGTCAACTGGGACCTCGTCTATGGCAGAAATGACATGTATGCCAGGGATGGGGTTCACTTATCTAGGTCTGGGGTGGGGGCACTGGCAACTGCAGTGGAGGTAGCTGTTAGGGCTTTAAACTAGAAAAAGTTAGTGGTATGGGTTATAGGGAGGAAACAGTAAAGTCCCAATGTAGTAATGTTATAAATTCTAGGGGAACTAGTAATAGACAGAATAAGGTGGATATTAGAAAGTCAGTGGCACTAGGTGACAAGGACAGTAATAGGTATAGTAGAAAAACATAAATGAGCAGGAAGGGTAAAGAGAAAGGAGGGTCTTTAAGTGTATATTACACCAATAGTCGTAGTGCTAGGAATAAGATGGACGAGTTGAGATTAGTTGCAAGTACTGGTAATATTGATGTTTTTGCAATAACTGAGACATGGTTTAATATGAAAAATCGGGATATGCCTGCCGAATGTCACATTCAGGGTTTTAAATTGTTCAAGTAGACAGAAGTATCGGGAAGAGGGTGGGGTGGCACTGTATGTCCGTGATCATTTAAATTTTGCAAAAAACAGGGGATAAAGTCTGAAATAACACATACAGAGTCTGTCTGGATAGAATTTTCAGAGGGTGCGAAAAATTGATTTTAGGCGTGATTTACCGTCCTCCAAACTTAGATAGGAACAAGGAGATTACTTTGGGGGGAAATTTTAAGGCCAGAAGACACGATAACGTAGTAATTCTAGGGGACTTTAACTTTAGTCAGATTGATTGGAATTTCTTGACAGGGAATTTTGAATCTAACGACTTTTTAGAAGTAGTTCAGGATTGCTTTTTGAACCAGTTTGTGACAGAACCTACAAGGGAAAATAATCTACTTGACTTGGTTCTGGCAAGCAAGGAAACCCTTGTTAATAATTTAGAAATTACAGAGGAACTCGGCTCAAGCGACCATAAGTCAATTAAATTTAGCATTGAATGGATGTATGATAGTAGGGATAATTCAGTAACGGTCCCAGATTTTCGCTTAGCAGATTATAATGGACTTAGAGAACACTTATCAACTGTGGACTGGGGTAACGAAGAGAGGTATCAATATGACAGTTTTCTTAATACTATACAGGCTGCCCAAAGAACATTTATCCTGTATAAAGAAATTAGATCAAGTAGAAATGACCCAAAATGGATGAAGAATAGGCTCAAATATCTTTTAGGGCAGAAGAAAGGAATTTATAGGTGCATAAAAAGAGGTGAGGGTCATCTTATAAATCAGTATACTGACTTTAAGAGGGACATAATAAAGGGGATAAGAAAAACTAAACAGGACAATGAAATTAAAGTTGCTAGGGATTCAAAAACTAACCCAAATTTTTTTTTTCCAGGTTTATAGAACAAAAGTTAGGGATTAGATAGGTCCCCTTAAAAATAACTCTGGGCATCTTACTGACAAGGAGAATGATATGTGCTCTATTTTTAATAATTATTTTCGGTTTTCACGCAGGAAGATACTAATAATATCCCAGAATTTAATTTTTACATAGGCCCAGAAGATAAATTATGTAATATCACAGTCACTAGTGAAATGGTTATGAAACAACTAGACCGACTGAAACAAAATAAATCGCCAGGTCCTGATGAGCTTTTTGCAAGGGTTCTTGAGAAATGCAAAATGGAACTCTGTGAACCAATATCTAACATTTTTAATTTATCTCTTCAAACAGGTGTAGTGTCTGATATGTGGAAGATGGCTAATGTAATTCCTATTTTTAAAGCAGGGAACAAGTCACTACCGTCAAATTACCGCCCAATAAGCCTTACCTCAATTGTAGGGAAATTACTAGAGTCAATTATAGCTGATATTATGGGGAAGTGGAATAGAATTCTTCTTCCGTAAGCCATGCGTGTCGTAAGAGGCGACTAAAATGCTGGGAGCAAGGGGCTAGTATCCCCTTCTCCTGTATATATTACTAAATGTAAAAGGAGAAACTTTCGTTTTTCCTTTTGGGCCACCCTGCCTCGGTGGGAAACGGCCGACGTGTTGAAAGAAGAAAAGAAGAATTATTAGAAGCCATCTAGATAACCATAATTTGATTAATGATACTCAGCATGGATTCACGAGGGGCCGTTCCTGCCTATCTAATTTAGTAACCTTCTTCAGTAAAGCTTTTGAGGCTGTTGATCATGATAAAGAATTCGATATTGTTTATTTAGACTTTAGTAAGGCTTTTGATAGAGTACCGCACGAGAGACTGTTAAAGAAAGTGGCAGCTCATGGAATTGGGGGAAAAGTGCTGTCATGGATCGAGTCATGGCTCACCAATAGGAAGCAGAGAGTTTGCATAAATGGGGTTAACCCTTTACCAGGCCAGTGTGCCTCATATTTGATTCTGCCATGAGGGTATTTAGAGCCTAAAATAAACAAACTTGACAAATGAACACAAATAAATATGTCTTAGAATTGCTTATATTATCAGAATATAGGTTGCAAATGTTGCAGTGTCTCAAATTTGATGCGTGGCCTGGTAAAGGGTTAAATCCGAGTGGGGACTTGTAACAAGTGGTGTTCCACAGGGATCAGTCTTAGGCCCGTTGTTATTTATAATATATATCATTGACCTTAACGAGGGAATTACTAGTGACATGAGCAAATTCGCCGACGACACGAAGATAGGTAGGATAATTGATTCAAACATTGATGTCATAGAACTTCAGGAAGATTTAGACAAACTTAATTCGTGGTCAGAAAAGTGGCAGATGCAGTTCAATGCAGATAAATGCAAGGTACTGAAGCTCGGGAGTGTCAATAACCCAAGCACTTATAAGTTAAATAACGTAGAACTTAGCCATAAGGATTGCGAGAAGGACTTGGGGGTGATAATAAGCAGCAACCTTAAACCAAGACAGCAATGCCTAAGCGTACGTAATAAGGCAAATAGATTACTGGGATTTATATCAAGAAGTGTAAGCAACAGAAGTCCAGAGGTTATATTACAGCTTTATACATCATTAGTATGGCCTCACCTAGATTACGCAGCTCAGTTCTGGTCTCCATATTACAGATTGGACATAAATTCATTAGAAAACATTCAGCGTATAATGACTAAATTAATATATAGCATTAGAAATCTTCCTTACGAAGAAAGATTGAAGACCCTTAAATTACATTCACTTGTAAGACGTAGAATGAGGGGAGACATGATCGAGGTATACAAGTGGAAAATGGGTATTAACAAAGGGGATATAAATAAGGTCTTGAGGATATCTCTCCAGGAGAGAACCCGCAATAATGGATTGAAGTTAGATAAGTTTAGATTTAGAAAGGATATAAGAAAGTATTGGATTGGAAATAGGGTAGTTGATGAGTGGAACAGTTGCCTAGTAGGGTTATTGAAGCTAGGACCTTGGGTAGTTTCAAATTTAGGTTGGATAAATTCATGAGTGAGAGGGGATGGATTCGAGTGGGAATCGCACATGAGTAAATATAATTATCAAAGCTTATTTCTTGGGTAGCATTGAAAATTGGGTTGAGCAAATATTCTGTTAGTGGGATGGATTGTGAAGGACTTGCCTAGTATGGGCCAACAGACCTGCTGCAGTGTTCCTCCTTTCTTATGTTCTTATGTTCTTTTGTGTATCCATATGCTCTTGCGCTACCGTCCACAGGATGGATATGGGGTGCACAATAAACTAGCCACTTCGGTGGCAAAATCTAATCTAATCTAAATCTGTGTGACTCTACAGAACTTGTTAATAAATTCCCAACATTGTAGGTAATATGGAATATCATTCTTTTTTGTAGTAGAATTTATTTCACATATTATAAAAATGTAGAAAATTCACGATTAATAAATGTTAAAAATTTAAAGAACAAGAACTTTTAATATCCATTGAACAATAAACTGTTCCTACTATAAGATATATATGCATAAACAATCCAATAAAGGGATGTACAATAATTTTTAATGCAAAAAAGATATCTTTAAACGTATAAGAGAAAATTTTAGAAAGAATTTAATTTTAAATGAGTTCTTGCTAAATGACCAGTTTTACCTATTCGGCATGACATATATATATATATATATATATATATATATATATATATATATATATATATATATATATATATATATATATATATATGTCGTGCCGATTAGAAAACTGGTACATAACAGAACTCATCAATAGTCCTTTCTAAAATTTCTTTGTTAAGATAATTTTTCATTTATGTTAATGTAGAATTTATATTTTGTACCAAAGAAACTTTGAAACCTACCTAACCTTATTACAACAAGCGCAATTTATTTTTATTTATTATTTATTAACACATCGGCCGATTCCCACCAAGGCAGGGTGGCCCGAAAAGAAAAACTTTCATCATCATTCACTCCATCACTGTCTTGCCAGAAGGGTGCTTTACACTACAGTTATAAAACTGCAACATTAACACCCCTCCTTCAGAGTGCCGGCACTGTACTTCCCATCTCCAGAACTCAAGTCCGGCCTGCCGGTTTCCTGAATCCCTTCATAAATGTTACTTTGCTCACACTCCAACAGCACGTCAAGTATTAAAAACCATATGCCTCCATTCACTCCTATCAAATACGCTCACACATGCTTGCTGGAAGTCCAAGCCCTCGCACACAAAACTTCCTTTACCCCCTCCCTCCAACCTTTCCTAGGCCGACCCCTACCCCGCCTTCCCTCCACTACAGATTTATACACTCTCGAAGTCACTCTGTCTCGTTCCATTCTCTCTACATGTCCAAACCACCTCAACAACCCCTCCTCAGCTCTCTGGACAATCGTTTTGGTAATCCCGCACCTCCTCCTAATTTCCAAACTCGAATTCTCTGCATTATATTCACACCACACATTGACCTCCAGACATGACATCTCCACTGCCTCCAGCCTTCTCCTCGTTGCAACATTCATCACCCATGCTTCACACCCATATAAGAGCGTTGGTATAACTATACTCTCATACATTCCCCTCTTTACTTCCATGGACAAGGTTCTTTGTCTCCACAGACTCGAAGTGCTCCACTCACCCTTTTCCCCTCATCAATTCTATGATTCACCTCATCCTTCATAGACCCATCCGCCGACATGTCCACTCCCAAATATCTGAATACATTCACCTCCTCCATACTCTCTCCCTCAATCTGATATCCCAAACTTTCGTCACCTATTCTTTTTGTTATCCTCATCACCTTACTCTTTCCTATATTCACTTTCAATTTTCTTCTTTTACACACCCTACCAAATTCATCCACCAACCTCTGCAGCTTCTCTTCAGAATCTCCCAAAAGCACAGTGTCATCAGCAAAAAGCAACTGTGACAACTCCCACTTTGTATTTGCTTCTTTATCTTTTAGCCCAACACCTCTTGCCAAGACCCTCGCATTCACTTCTCTTACAACCCCATCTATAAATATATTGAACAACCACGGTGACATCACACATCCTTGTCTAAGGCCCACTTTTACTGGGAAATAGTCCCTTCCCTCCTACACACTCTAACCTGAGCCTCACTATCCTCATAAAAACTCTTCACTGCTTTCAGTAACCTTCCTCCTATTCCATACACCTGCAACATCTGCCACATTGCCCCCCTATCTACCCTATCATACGCCTTTTCCAAATCCATAAATGCCACAAAAACATCTTTACCCTTATCCAAATACTGTTCACCTATATGTTTCACTGTAAACACTTGGTCTACACACCCCCTACCTTTCCTAAAGCCCCTTGTTCATCTGCTATCCTGCTTTCTGTTTTACTCTTAATTCTTTCAATAATAACTCTACCATACACTTTACCAGGTACACTCAACAGACTTATTCCCCTATAATTTTGCACTCTCTTTTGTCCCTTTGCCTTTATACAAAGGAACAATACACGCTCTCTGCCAATCCTAGGTACCTTACCCTCTTCCATACATTTATTAAATAATAGCACCAACCACTCCAAATTATATCCCCACCTGCTTTTAACATTTCTATCTTTATCCCATCAATCCCAGCTGCCTTACCCCTTTCATTCTACCACTGCCTCACGAACTTCCCTACACCCACAACTGGCTCTTCACACTCCTACAAGATGTTATTCCTCCTTGCCCTACACACGAAATCACAGCTTCCCTGTCTTCATCAACATTTAACAAATCCTCAAAATATTCTCTCCATCTTCCCGATACCTCTAACTCTCCATTTAATAACTCTCCTCTCCTATTTTTAACTGTCAAATCCATTTGTTCTCTAGGCTTCCTCAACTTATTAATCTCATTCCAAAACTTTTCTTATTTTCAACAAAATTTGCTGATAACATCTCACCCACTCTCTCATCTGCTCTCTTTTTACATTGCTTCACCACTCTTTTAACCTCTCTTTTTCTCTCCATATACTCTTCCCTCCTTGCATCACTTCTACTTTGTAAAAACCTCTCATATGCTAACTTTTTCTCCTTACTACTCTCTTTACATCATCATTCCACCAATCGCTCCTCTTCCCTCCGCACCCACTCGCCTGTAACCACAAACTTCTGCTGAACACTCTAACACTACATTTTTAAATCTACCCCATACATTTTCGACCCCATTGCCTACACTCTCACTAGCCCATCTATCCTCCAATAGTTGTTTATATCTTACCTAACTGCCTCCTCTTTTAGTTTATAAACCTTCACCTCTCTTTTACTTACTGATTCTATTTTCCTTGTATCCCATCTACCTTTTACTCCCACTGTAGCTATAACTAAAAAGTGATCTGATATATCTGTAGCCCTCTATAAACATGTACATCCTGAAGTCTACTCAACAGTCTTTTATCTACCAATACATAGTCCAACAAACTACTGTCATTACGCCCTACATCATATCTTGTATACTTATTTATCCTCTTTTTCTTAAAATATGTATTACCTATAACTAAACCCCTTTCTATACAAAGTTCAATCAAAGGGCTCCCATTATCATTTACACCTGGCACCCCAAACTTACCTACTACACCCTCTCTGCATGTTTCTCCCACTTTAGCATTTAGGTCCCCTACCACAATTACTCTCTCATTTGGTTCAAAAGTTCCTATACATTCGCTTAACATCTCCCAAAATCTCTCTCTCTCCTCTACCTCCTCTCTTCTCCAGGTGCATACACGCTTATTATGACCCACTTTTCGCATCCGACCCTTATTTTAATCCACATAATCCTTGAATTTACACATTTATATTCCCTCTTTTCCTTCCATAACTGATCCTTCAACATTATTGCTACCCCTTCCTTAGCTCTAACTCTCTCAGATACTCCTGACTTAATCCCATTTATTTCTCCCCACTGAAACTCGCCTACCCCTTCAGCTTTGTTTCGCTTAGGGCCAGGACATCAACTTCTTTTCATTCATAACATCGGCAATCATCTCTTTCTTATCATCCGCACTACATCCACGCACATTCAGACAACCCAATTTTATAAAGTTTTTCTTCTTCTCGTTTTTAGTAGATTTGTACAGGAGAAGGGTTACTAGCCCATTGCTCCCGGCATCTTAGTCGCCTCATACGACACGCATGGCTTACGGAGGAAAGATTCTTTTCCACTTCCCCATGGACAATAGAGAAAATAAAAAGAACAAGAGCTATTAAGAAAAGAAGAAAAACCTAGATGTGTGTATGTATATATATGCATGTGTATGCCAGTGTAGTGTGACCTAAAGTGTAAGTAGAAGTAGCTAGATATACCTGTTATCCAGCGTGTTTATGAGACAGAAAAAAGACACCAGCAATCCTACCATCATGTAAAACAGTTTCAGGTTTCTGTTTCACAGTCACCTGGCAGGACAGTAGTACCTCCTGGGTGGTTGCTGTCTACCAACCTACTACCTAAATATATATATATATATATATATATATATATATATATATATATATATATATATATATATATATATATACTACACTTCCGATTGTTCCTGATGTGATCCTCTTTTTCTCCGGCTCCACGATGGTCTGAAAAGCCTCTGCATAAATTTCACTGTTTCACAGTCCTCTTTTTGGATGAGGAGCATTTTCTGATACCATGTCCACATTGCTTTTTTGTTCTTTAGGGTGTTTCAAATTTTTCAGTTCTTCTTCATCTGATCTTTGCCCTGCTGTTGTGACTTCTTCTCCCTTCCTGCTTTCTGCAGCATCCTCTCCTCCATTATCTTGCTTTCTGCAGCCCATCCTCTCCTCCATTCATGCAAACTCCTCTACCCTTCCCCTTCCCCCCCCATTTTCCCTTTTTATGAGCTCTGCCCAATCTTCCCTTTGAGATCTCCATCCAGTCCCTAGTTTTCCGTCCTGCCTCTGGGACCCCATTTATTTTTATTTTTAAAAATGACAGAGAAAAAATATGTATTTCTGTGTGGTTGTTTGTGGTGTGATTGCCTGAGTGTTTGTGGGGTGGAGGGAGGGAGGAGAACGAGACAGGGGGGAAAGGAAGAGGTGGGGAGGGGAAAAGAGGGGGAAAAGGAGAGAGTGGAAAAAGGGGGGAGAAGAGTGTGGGAGAAAGGGGAGAGGAGAGGGGAGGGGGTGAAAAGAGGGGGTTCAGGGAAGGGGGGTGGGGGAGAGGTGGGGGGGGGAGCAAGGGGAAAGAGTGGGGTTGGGGCCCGGTGTGTGTTAGTTTTGTGTGTGTGTTTTGTTTTGTGTGTGTTGTATGTTGTTTGTGTGTGTGTTGTATGTGTGTGTGTGTATGTCGTGTGAAAGTAGTGGTGAAATTGTGTTATGGTGTATGGTGTATGTGGAGTTTGCGAGTGACACGTTGTCTGAGTGCTTCTCTGCCTGGCTGACCTGACACCCGACTACCAGTTAATGTGTACTCACCTAAATGTACTCACTAATGTGGTTGCGAGGTCGAGACTCAGCTCCTGGCCCCGCCTCTTCGCTGTCTGCTACTGGGTCTCTGCTCTCCCTGCTCCATGAGCTTTATCATACCTTGTCTTAAAACTATGTATGGTTCCTGCCTCCACTATATCTTTCTCTAGTCCATTCCACTTCCTGACTACTCTGTGGCTGAAGAAATGTTTCCTGACATCCCATTGACTCATCAGAGTCTTCAGCTTCCAGTTGTGTCCCCTTGTTTCTGTGTTCCCTCTCTGGAACATCCTGTCACTGTCTACCTTGTCGATTCCCCGCAGTATTTTGTATGTCGTTATCATGTCTCCTCTGACCCTTCTTTCCTCCAGTGTTGTTAGTCCTATTTCCCTCAGCCTTTCTTCATAGGACAGAGCCCTGAGTTGTGGAACTAACCTTGTCGCAAACCTTTGCACTTTCTCTAGTTTCTTTATGTGCTTGACCAGGTGTCGGTTCCAGACTGGTGCTGCATATTCTAGTATGGGCCTGACGTACACGGTGTACAGTGTCTTAAACGAGTCCTTGTTATTGTAACGGAACGCTAATCTTAGGTTTGCCAGTCGCCCATATGCTGCCGCAGTTACCTGGTTTATGTGTGCCTCCGGAGACGTGCTTGGCGTTATACTCACCCCAAGGTCTTTCTCCTTTTCCGAGGTTTGTAGCCTTTGTCCGCCTAGCCTGTACTCTGTCAGCGGTCTTCTTTGCCCTTCTCCGATCTTCATTACTTTGCATTTGGTGTGATTGAATTCGAGAAGCAATTTGCTAGACCAGATGTCAAGCTTGTCCAGGTCTGTTTGAAGTCCTGCTTGGTCCTCCTCCGATGTGATTCTCCTCATTAATTTCACATCATCTGCGAACAGAGACACTTCTGAGTCTATCCCATCTGTCATGTCATTTACATATACCAAGAATATATAGGACTGACCCCTGCGGAACTGACCCCTTCGGAACGCCGCTCGTCACAAGTGCCCACTGTGATACCTCATCATGCACCATGACCCGTTGTTGCCTCCCTGTGAGGTATTCCCTGATCCATTCCAGTGCCCTTCCTGTTATACGTGCTTGTTCTTCCAACTTCTTTACTAATCTCATGTGAGGAACTGTGTCGAAGGCCTTCCTGCAGTCCAGGAAAATGCAATCAATCCACCCTTCTCTCTCTTGCCTTACCTCTGTTACATTATCATAGAACTCTAGGAGGTTTGTTACACAGGATTTGCCTTCCTGGAATCCGTGCTGCCTGGTGTTTATTATCCTGTTCAGCTCGAGGTGCTCCATCATTCTTTTCTTGATGATTTTCTACAGGACTTTGCACACTATACATGTAAGTGATACCGGTCTATAGTTTAGTGCCTCTTTTCTGTCCCCTTTTAAAGATGGGGACTACGTTGGCCTTCTTCCATACCTCAGGTAACTGCCCATTTTCAAGGGATGTGTTGAATATTATGGTAAGTGGCACACTCAGTACCTCAGCTCCTTCCCAAAGAATCCACGGGGAGATGTTGTCCGGACCCATCGCCTTTGAGGTATCAAGGTCACTGAGTAACTGCTTCACCTCCTCCTCAGTTGTGTGTATGCCCTCTAGCACTTGATGCATCCCTTGTTGGTGGCGCACCCCATCCTGTCTACCCAGCTGCCTTGCTTCCTCCACTGTGAATACTTCCTTAAACCTCAAGTTGAGCTCCTCACATACCTCTTGATCGTTACTTGTGAGTTCCCCATCTTCTCTCCTCAGCCTTATCACCTGGTCCTTGACTGTTGTGCAGTGCTCCTTCCTTAAGTGAATGTAACCTGACCTGGCTGGGTCGGGGCATTGGCTTAAGCCGTTGGAGATTTGGACGTGCCTCGCATGGGCCAGTAGGCCTGCTGCAGTGTTCCTTCTTTCTTATGTTCTTATGTTCTTATGAGGGATGTTCATCTTCAGTTACTGAGAAAGGTTGAAGTCCCTTGAGCTGTACTCTCTGGAACGCAGGCGAGAGAGATGCATCATAATATACACTTGGAAAATGCTAGAGGGACTAATACCAAATTTGCAGACGGAAATCACTTCCTACGAAAGCAAAAGACTCGGCAGGCGGTGAAACATCCCCCCAATGAAAAGCATGGCGCCACGAGTACACTAAGAGATAACACAATAACTGTCAGAGGCTCAAGACTGTTCAACTGCCTCCCAGAATACATAAGAGGATTACTAATAGACTCTTGGCTGTCTTCAACAAGGCGCTGGACTAACACTTGAAGTCAGTATCTTGCCCAGCCGGGCTGTGGTTCGTACGTTGGATTACGAGCCGACGTTAGTAACAGCCTGGTTGATGGGGCCCTGATCCATCGCGACCTGGTCATGGACCGTGCCGCAGGGGCGTTGACCCCCTGAATACCAACCAAGTATACTCTATCTCACCTCATGTAGTCAGGTGTAATCAATAAGCAAAATAATTGACTGTCCTCTCCTGCCGTCAACAACAGGCGGCATCACAGTCTCCTTCCACAGACTGCTGAAAAAACCCGCAGGATCCAGCCATCTGCAGCACTTACTTGTATATAACCACAAACACGATCAATAACAATCACAGAAGGCTGCAACTATCACCTAGACAATCTTCGGTAACAGACGCATCAGAACAATGGGAGGCTACAACAATCACAGGACACCATTCTCGCACAAACATTCCATTATAAACAACCACAGAAAGCAGCAGCACTTAACATACTCTCCTACCACAGGCATTTCAGAAATAAGTTACAGTAAGCTGCAGAAATAACCATCACACTCCTACGAGAGGTACATCAACAAAAAAGTCACACAAGGCTACAGTAATCACACCAACTTGCTATATTTCAACACATAATAACAAGATCTCTGGGAAACAAACACTTGACGATGAAGAGAGCAAGGATAGACTGTTTGGCTTATCTAAACTGTCTCATCTAGCACTGCAGTTGGAGTCGTCTCCCGGCCCAACTGTAGCCACTATCACACCTGTAATCAAGCGTGGATTCACACACAAACAATGTTCACTCTGTCATCGCTAATATTGATAAGAATCTGCAGAGAGAGACGCCGGTGTCGGCGATTTTCAGAGGAAGACGCGCTGAGGAAACTACACCTCTTAACTTGCGTTAAAAACCACAGAAGGCAGGATACACACACACACACACACACACACACACACACACACACACACACACACACACACACACACACACACACGCGTGTATACACTGACAGTTTACTTGTGTCATTATTTTAGGGATTCAATTATTCTTTTCCGGTAGTGAAAACTTTACGGTCAGTTTTAATTATTAGTGAAACTTACGTCAATGACATTGTAGAAGAAATGCTTTGAATCCCCCGTTACCCAAGCAATCAGACGACGTGATTGGTGTCCTTGACTTTGTCTGCATTGCAGCAGTGGTTGCCATGTCTGTTAGAGGGTGGCCTGAGATTTGAGAGCGAAGGATCGAACCTGCACCACTATTTGAGCTGAATGATGTATCAAGTCATGAAATACAATATCAGAAGGAAGTGAGAACAATAATGCCCACGAACTGCGGAGATTATATAGAAATTAAAGTCTTTGAAGAACGAAGAATCGAAGGAGATATGACCATGATGTAAGATTACCCAATTATTACTAGCTATTATTACTGTTATTATTAGTTGCTATTATTATTATGAATATTATTGTTAGTTACTATTATTATTGTTAGTGTTATTGTTAGTTACTTTTAGTTACTATTATTAGTTATTATTTTTTTATCATTGTAGGGAAGCACTAAACGCAAAGGGTCATACTGGCCCTGGATAATGTGAGACAACGATATTTGATTCAAGGAAATGAAGGGGAGCTAGTTTCCCAGATGAAGAGTCCGTCAACATCAGTGCCTCCTCCTCCTCCTTCCCTTGAAGGGACAGCAACCCAGTGTTACTGGCACTGATATTTATGGGCACAGAAACAACATATGAGAACATAAGAACATAAGAAAGGAGGAACACTGCAGCAGGCCTGTTGGCCCATACTAGGCAGGTCCTTCACAATCCGTCCCACTAACAGAATATTTGCTCAACCCAATTTTCAATGCTACCCAAGAAATAAGCTTTGACAATTCTACCCACTCATGCGCGAGTCCCACTCAAATCCAACCCCTCTCACTCATGAATTTATCCAACCTAAATTTGAAACTACCCAAGGTCTAGCTTCAATAACCCTACTAGGCAGACTGTTCCACTCATCAACTACCCTATTTCCAAACCAATACTTTCCTATATCCTTTCTAAATCTAAACTTATCTAACTTGAATCCATTATTGCGGGTTCTCTCTTGGAGAGATATCCTCAAGACCTTATTTATATCCCCTTTGTTAATACCCATTTTCCACTTGTATACCTCGATCATGTCTCCCCTCATTCTACGTCTTACAAGTGAATGTAATTTTAGGGTCTTCAATCTTTCTTCGTAAGGAAGATTTCTAATGCTATGTATTAATTTAGTCATTCTACGCTGAATGTTTTCTAACGAATTTATGTCCATTCTGTAATATGGAGACCAGAACTGAGCTGCGTAATCTAGGTGAGGCCTTACTAATGATGTATAAAGCTGTAATATAACCTCTGGACTTCTGTTGCTAACACTTCTTGATATAAATCCCAGTAATCTATTTGCCTTATTACGTACGCTTAGGCATTGCTGTCTTGGTTTAAGGTTGCTGCTTACCATCACCCCCAAGTCCTTCTCGCAATCTGTATGGCTAAGTTCTACGTTATTTAACTTATAAGTGCTTGGGTTATGGACACTCCCGAGCTTCAGAACCTTGCATTTATCTACATTGAACTGCATCTGCCACTTTTCTGACCACGAATTAAGTTTGTCTAAATCTTCCTGAAGTTCTATGACATCTATGTTTGAATCAATTATCCTACCTATCTTCGTGTCGTCGGCGAATTTGCTCATATCACTAGTAATTCCCTCATCAAGGTCATTGATATATATTATAAATAACAATGGGCCTAAGACTGATCCCTGTGGAACACCACTTGTTACAAGTCCCCATTCGGATTTAACCCCATTTATGCACACTCTCTGCTTCCTATTGGTGAGCCATGACTCGATCCATGACAGCACTTTTCCCCCAATGCCATGAGCTGCCACTTTCTTTAACAGTCTCTGGTGCGGTACTCTATCAAAAGCCTTACTAAAGTCTAAATAAACAATATCGAATTCTTTATCGTGATCAACAGCCTCAAAAGCTTTACTGAAGAAGGTTAATAAATTAGATAGGCAGGAACGGCCCCTCGTGAATCCATGCTGGGTATCATTAATCAAATTATGGTTATCTAGATGGCTTCTAATAATATCAGCTATAATTGACTCTAGTAATTTGCCTACAATTGAGGTCAGGCTTATTGGGCGGTAGTTTGACGGTAGTGACTTGTCCCCTGCTTTAAAAATAGGAATTACATTAGCCATCTTCCACATATCAGACACTACACCTGTTTGAAGAGATAAATTAAAAATGTTAGATATTGGTTCACAGAGTTCCATTTTGCATTCCTTAAGAACCCTTGCAAAAGCTCATCAGGACCCGGCGATTTATTTTGTTTCAGTCGGTCAGCTGTTTCATAATCATTTCGCTAGTGACTGTGATATTACATAATTTATCTTCTTCTGGGCCTCTGTAAAAATTAATTACTGGGATATTATTAATGTCTTCCTGTGTGAAAACCGAGAGAAAATAATTATTAAAAATAGAGCACATATCATTCTCCTTGTCAGTAAGATGCCCAAAGTTATTTTTAAGGGGACCTATCTTATCCCTAACTTTTGTTCTATAAACCTGGAAAAAACTTTTTGGGTTAGTTTTGAATCCCTAGCAACTTTAATTTCATAGTCCCGTTTAGCTTTTCTTATTCCTTTTTAACGTCCCTCTTAATGTCAGTATACTGATTTATAAGATGACCCTCACCTCTTTTATGCGCCTATAAATTCCTTTCTTCTGCCCTAAAAGATATTTGAGCCTATTATTCATCCATTTTGGGTCATTTCTACTTGATCTAATTTCTTTATACGGGATAAATGTTCTTTGGGCAGCCTGTATAGTGTTAAGAAAACTGTCATATTGATACCTCTCTTCTTCACCCCAGTCCACAGTTGATAAGTGTTCTCTAAGTCCATTATAATCTGCTAAGCGAAAATCTGGGACCATTACTGAATTATCCCTACTATCATACATCCATTCAATGCTAAAGGTAATTGACTTGTGGTCGCTTGAGCCGAGTTCCTCTGTAATTTCTAAATTATTAACAAGGGTTTCCTTGCTTGCCAGAACCAAGTCAAGTAGGTTATTTCCCCTTGTAGGTTCTGTTACAAACTGCTTCAAAAAGCAATCCTGAACTACTTCTAAAAGTCGTTAGATTCTAAATTCCCTGTCATGAAATTCCAATCAATCTGACTAAAGTTAAAGTCCCTAAATTACTACGTTATCGTGTCTTGTGGCCTTAACAATTTCCTCCCAAAGTAGTCTCCCTTGTTCCCTATCTAAGTTTGGAGGACGGTAAATCACGCCTAAAATCAATTTTTCACACCCCTCTGAAAATTCTATCCAGACAGACTCTGTATGTGTTAATTCAGACTTTATACCCGTTTTTATGCAACAATTTAAATGATCACGGACATAGAGTGCCACCCACCCCTTTCCCGATACTTCTGTCTACTTGGAACAATTTAAAACCCTGAATGTGACATTCGGCAGGCAAGTCCCGATTTTCATATTAAACCATGTCTCAGTTATTGCAAAAACATCAATATTACCCGTACTTGCAACTAATCTCAACTCGTCCATCTTATTCCTAGCACTACGACTATTGGTGTAATATATATTTAGAGACCCTCCTTTCTCTTTACCCTTCCTGCTCATCTCTGTTTTCCACTATACCTATTACTGTCCTTGTCATCTAGTGTCACTAGCTTTCCACTATCCACCTTATTCTGCCTATTACTAGTTCTCCTACAACTTATAATATTACTACACTGGGACTTCTCTGTTTTCCCCCAAAAACCCATACCACTAACTATTTCTAGTTTAAAGCCCTAACAGCTCCCTCCACTGCAGTTGCCAGTGCCCCCACCCCAGACCTGGATAAGTGAACCCCATCCCTGGCATACATGTCATTTCTGCCATAGAAGAGGTCCCAGTTGTCAATGAATGTTACTGAATTTTCCTTACAGTATTTGTCCAGCCAGCAATTGACACCAATTGCCCTGGACAGCCATTCATTCAACTCCTCTCCTTGGCAAAATACCACATATGACAGGGTTCCACCCTTCTTCCTAATTATGTCTATTGCTGACCTAAACCTGCTAGTCAGGTCCTCACTCCTACGTCTGCCAACATCGTTGCCTCCAGCACTGAGACAGATAATAGGATTGCTCCCATTACCTCTCATGATGTCGTCCAGACGGCTAACAATATCCTCCATCCCAGCCCCAGGAAAGCAAACCCTCTGTCTCCTACTCCTATCAATCAAACAGAAAGCCCTATCCATGTACCTAACCTGACTGTCCCCAACAACAACAATGTTTTTACCTTCCTTTGTGTCTTTCGTCGTGACGCTCCCAGAAGTCGACTCACATTCATCGGGTAGCACGGAGAATGGGTTCGATGTTTCCACAACATTCTCCTGGGTCTTCGTTGTTTCTACCTCTCCACCGTCCTCTTGAGCCTTAACTTTGTCCCATGCGTTTTAGCCACTGTCCAGGTTCCTTTCCTGGCTTGAGGATTCTCAACAGGAGGATTACTACGAATCCTCTTGTTTTCCTCAGTCAGTCGCTGTATCTCAAGCTTAGCTACCCTCAGTTCTTCCTTCAGCTGCTGGTAGAGTAGCTCAAGAGAGGACATCTTTCAGATTGACAGAGAGCACACAAGACACGTCTTCACTGAGTTAAGTCAGGTCCACCCTCAAGGTAATATTCAAGGCAGAATCAGCACGCACCATGATCCTGCAAGGAAAGCTCGCTGAGGACGACCAGGGTACCGGAGTATATCTAGATCGAGACAGAACGCAGGAAGAAAGGGAGGCTCGGAGGGAGAAGATAAGAAGGAGAAGAGAGGAGGGAGGGAGACAGCGAGATACGGAGGACACCAAGCCCAAGCAGGACAAACACACACACTGGAAATACACTCAGCGGGCCTCATATCACAAACAACCCACCACACCACTTATCAGCCCCCTGTCCCCATCCTAGCAACAAAACCACCGTCACAGTCCCCCACCCCACCCAAGCTGCACCCCACCTGCCCATACCCCAACCATACAATCCCCCACCATGCTGCAACCCCCTCATGGGCCCCTGCCCACCCCCATCCACAAGATCTCCCCAGGGCACAGTATGGAAACAATGTTGAAGGTTTGGTACACAAATGTGGATGGAATTACGAATAAGTATGAAGAGTGGAATGAAAGAATAGATGAGGCATCCCCAGACATCATAGCGGTCACAGAAACTAAACTAAATGAGACAGTAACAGATGCAATCTTCCCACAGGGATATCAGATCCTGAGGAAAGATAGGAGGAGCAGGGGGTGGAGGGTCACTGCTTGTAAGGACCGCTGGAGATTCGAGGAAATGGTAGGAGTGGAGGGGTAGAGAACAGGGATTTCATAGTAGGTACCATCCAGTCTGGGGAGCATAAGATAATCATTGCAGTGATGTATAACCCACCACAGAACTGCAGGAGGCCGGAGAAGAATGCGATGAGAACAACAGAGCGATGGTGGACACCCTGGCGGAGGTGGCAAGAAAAGCACACATGAGCAGAGCGAAGCTACTGGTCATGGGGATTTCAACCACAGGGAGATCGACTGGGAGAACCATGAACCACGTGGGGTCCAGAAACTTGAGAGCCAAGATGATGGACGTGGTACTGGAAAACCTGATGCACCAACATGTCAGGGACACGACCAGAGGAGAGGGAAGATGAACCAGCAAGAATGGACCTTGTATTCACCCTGAACAGCTCAGATATTGAAGACATAACCATAAGAGCCCCTGGGAGCCAGTGACCATATGGTGCTTAGCTTTGAGTACATTGTAGAGCTACAGGTGGAGAGGAAGCAGTACCGAAAGAAACAAACCAGACTTTAAAGAGAAACTACACGGGCATGAGGAATTTCCTGCAGGACATTCAGTGGGAAAGGGAAATGGAAGGACGACAATAAATGAAATGATGGAATACGTAGGGGCAAAGTGCAAGGAGGCAGAGGAACAGGTTTATACCCAGAGGCAAAAGAGTTTAAATGGGAAGGCCAGAAAGAGCCCTGGTTTACCCAAAGGTGCAGGGAGGCAAAGACTCAGAGTATCAGAGAATAGAAAGGTACAGAAGGCAAAGAACCCAAGTAAACAAAGAGATTAGTAGAAGAGCTAGAAACAGTATGCACAAGTACGGAGGGAGGCCCAGAAACAGTACGAAAATGACATAGCATCGAAAGTTAAGTCCGACCCGAAACTGATGTTCAGTCACATCAGAAGGAAGACAACAGTTAAAGACCAGGTGATAAGGCTGAGGAGAGAAGATGGGAACTCACAAGTAATGATCAAGAGGTATGTGAGGAGCTCAACTTGAGGTTTAAGGAAGTATTCACAATGGAGAAAGGAAGGCAGCTGGGTAGACAGGACATGGTTCGTCACCAACAAGGGATGTACCAAGTGCTAGAGGGCATACACACAACTGAGGAGGAAGTGAAGCAGTTACTCAGTGACCTCTGATACCTCAAAGGCGATGGGTCCGGACAATATCTCCCTGGGTTCTTCGGGAAGGAGCTGAGGTACTGAGTGTGCCACTTACCATAATATTCAACACATCCCTTGAAACTGGGCAGCTACCTGAGGTATGGAAGAAGGCCAACGTAGTCCCCATCTTTAAAAAGGAGACAGAAAAGAGGCACTAAACTATAGACCGGTGTCACTTACATGTATAGTGTGCAAAGTCCTGGAGAAAATCATCAGGAAAAGAATGGTGGAACACCTTGAGCGGAACAGGATAATAAACACCAGACAGCACGATTCGGGAAGGCAAATCCTGTGTAACAAACCTCCTAGAGTTCTATGATAAAGTAACAGAGGTAAGGCAGGAGAGAGAAGGGTGGGTTGATTGCATTTCCTGGACTGCAGGAAGGCCTTCGACACAGTTCCTCACATGAGATTAGTAAAGAAGTTGGAAGAACAAGCAGGTATAACAGGAAGGGCACTGGAATGGATCAGGAATACCTCAAGGGAGGCAACAACGGGTCATGGTGCGTGGTGAGGTATCACAGTGGGCGCCTGTGACGAGCGGTGTACCGCGGGGTCAGTCCTAGGACCAGTGTTATTCTTGGTATATGTAAATGACATGACGGACGGGATAGACTCAAAGTGTCTCTATTCGCAGGGTGATGTGAAATAATGAGGAGAATCACATCGGAAGAGGACCAGGCAGGACTCAAAGAGACCTGGACAAGCTCGACATCTTTGGGCTAGCAATGGCTTCTCGAATTTTAATCCCCCAAATGCAAAGTCATGAAGGGTCGGAGAAGGGCAAGAAGACCGCTGACAGAGTACAAGCTAGGCGGACAAAGGCTACAAACCTCGTCAAAGGAAAAGACCTTGGGGTAGTATAACGCCAAGCACGTATCGGAGGCACACATCAACCACATAACTGCGGCAGCATATGGGCGACTGGCAAACCTAGATTAGCGTTCCGTTACCTAACAAGGAATCGTTCAAGACACTGTACACCGTGTACGTCAGGCCCATACTAGAGTATGCAGCACCAGTCTGGAACCACACCTGGTCAAGCACGTAAGGAAACTAGAGAAAGTGCAAAGGTTTGCGACAAGGTTAGTTCCACACTCAGGGGTCTGTCCTATGAAGAAAGATTGAGGAAATAGGACTAACAACACTGGAGGAAAGAAGGGTCAGAGGAGACATGATAACGACATACAAAATACTGGGGGGGAATCGACAAGGTAGATAGTGACAGGATGTTCCAGAGAGGGAAACAGAAACAAGGGGAAAATTTGGGAAGGTGAAGACTAAATGAGTCAAAGGGATGTTAGGAAGCATTTCTTCAGCCATAGAGTAGTCGGGAAGTGGAATAGTCAACAAACGATGAAGTGGAGTCAGGAACCATACATAATTTTAAGACGGGGTATGATAAAGCTCATGGAGCAAGAGAAGAGCCCAGTAGGGACAGTGAAGAGG
Source organism: Cherax destructor (assembly GCA_009830355.1). NCBI lineage: Eukaryota > Metazoa > Arthropoda > Malacostraca > Decapoda > Parastacidae > Cherax > Cherax destructor. The sequence goes on from WNWK01003300.1 coordinate 29,881, forward strand.
CGGGGCCAGGACCTGAGTCTCGACCCCTGCAACCACAATTGAGGTGAACAACACACACGCACGCAAACACACAGAGGCAGGGCCAGGAACTGTAAATCGACCCCTGCAACTACAAGTAGGCGAGTACACACACACAAACTAAATTTGTTTTGGGTTTTTTAAGGCATTGAGGTTGAACCCTTTAAGAATTTTTTGGCCACTACTGTTATATTGGCCACTATTTTATATTGGCCACCTACTGTTTTTATTGGGCCTATTTTAAACCTTGTTATATTGGCTATTTTAACTGTTATTTTTTTTTGGGGCCACCTTATTGGTTTTATTTGGCCCTTTGTTAAGGGCCATTTTGTTTTTTCCACCTGTTTTAGGGCTCATGAAAGGGGAACTCGTTATATTGGCCTCGCATTGGCCACTACTAATTGCCCAAATATTAGCATAACAAGGGGATTTCTATAATTTATAGGGCCACTACCAGTTTAGGCCAATATTTTGGGGTAATTTCCCAGTAAATAAAGTTTAAAAATTAAAATTATAAGCAAACAAGAGGTCCTTCCCTCCATAAGCAACAACGATAAATCCAACTGTCAAAGCCCTCTGTCCTGGTATATTTTCCACAGATGGGGTGGGCCACACCCACCTTCCTTGCACGGTTCTAGTTACCGGATTGATGGGGGGCGCAGGGGTTGGACCTCTAGGGTCTTACAACTAATTTTGTGTGTAGGTCAGGTTGCAGCCAGGACGCACTCATGGGAATGTTAGCTAGCCTGAAAACTTCTTAAAACTAGCATAAAGCATTCTGGCTGAACACCAGTATAATTAAGTCTCACCTCCTTGAACCCCGGCAACACCTGCACTGGGTCGCGCCCACTAACCCCGCAACACCTTCCCCCACTGCGTCGCCCTTGAACCCGTCAACACCTTTCACTGCGTTGCACCCTTTAACCCCGTCACACCTGCACTGCGTCGCACCTTGAACCCGTCAACACCTGCACTGCGTCCCCCTTGAACCCCGTCAACACCTCCACGCGTCGCATCCCTTGAACCCCGTCAACACCTGCACTGCGTCCACCCTGAACCCCGTCAACACCCCGCACTGCGTCGCACCCTTGAACCCCGTTAACCCCCTGCACTGCGTCGCCCCTTGAACCGTCAACACCTACTCGCGCACCCCTTTTTCCCCCGTCACACCTGCACGCGTCGCACCCGAACCCCGTCAACACCGACTGCGTCGCCCCGGGAAACCCCCTCAACACCCGCACTGCGTCGCCCCGGGAAACCCCCCCACCCCCTGCACTGCGTCCCACCCTTGAACCCCGTCAACACCTGCACTGCGTCGCCCCTTGAACCGTCAACACTTTTACTCGTCCACCTTGAACCCGTCACCACCTGCACTGCGTCGCCCCTTGAACCCCGTCAACACCTTTCACTGCGTCGCCCGGCCCCGTCAACACCGCACGCGTCGCCCCTTGAACCCCGTAACACCTGACTGCGTCGCACCCTTGACCCGTCAACCCCCTGCACTGCGTTGCACCCTTGAACCCGTCAACACCTGCCTGCGTCGCACCTGAACCCGTCAACACCTGCACTGCTCGCACCCTTGAACCCCGTCAACACCTCCCCTGCGTCGCACCCTTGAGCCCCGTCACCCCCTGCACTGCGTGCACCCTTGAACCCCGTCAACACCGCACTGCGTCGCACCCTTGAACCCCGTCAACACCGCACTGCGTCACACCCCTTTAACCCGTCAACACCTGCACTGCGTCGCCCCTTGAACCCGTAACACCTGCACTGCGTCGCACCTTGAACCCCCCTCAACACCTGCACTCGTCGCACCCTTGAACCCCGTCAACACCCTGCACTGCGTCGCACCTTGAACCCCCTCAAACCTGCACTGTCCCCCCTTTGAACCCCTCAACACCCGCACTGCGTCACACCCTTGAACCCCGCCCAAAACCTGCACTGCGTCGCACCTTTGAACCGTCAACACCTGCACTGCGTCGCACCCTTGAACCCCGTCAACACTTTCACTGCGTCGCACCCTTTTAACCCGTCAACACTTGCACTGGGGGTCACCCCTTGAATCCGTCAACACCGCACTGCGTCGCACCCTTGAAACCCCCCCAACACCTGCATCCGCACCGACCCGTCAACACCTGAATGCGTCGCCCTTGAACCCCGTCAACACCGCACTGCGTCGCACCCCTTGAACCCCGTCAACACCGCACCGGGCCGCCCCTTGAACCCCGTCAACACGCACTGCGTCGCCCTGAACCCGTCAACACCTGCACTGCGTCGCACCTTGAACCCGTCAACACCCGCACTGCGTCGCACCCCTTTAACCCGTCACCCTGCACCGTCGCACCCTTGAACCCGCAACCGCACGCGTCCCCCGAACCCTAACACCTGCTTCCCCCCGAAGTCAACACGGCCGGGGCGCCCCCAATCAACACCCCCCTGGCGCACCCTTTAACCCCCAAACCCCCCCTTGACCCTTGAACCCCGTCCCCCTGCACTTCGTCGCACCCGGAACCCCTAAACCCCCCCGACGGGGGGCCCCCTTGAACCCCGCCCAAAACCTGCCTTTCGCCCCCTTTTTAACCCCCTTTAAACCCCGGGCTGCTTTGGCCCGAACCCCGTCAACCCCCGCCCTTCCCCTTTTTCCCCTAAAACCCCTGCACTGCTTTCCCCCCCTTTGAACCCCACCCAAAAGGGCGATGGCACTTTTATACATTCCACACAAACAGATCGGGGGCGGGATGACACAGCAATTTTGGGCTGGGGTATAGCCGGTTTTTTTTGATTTTTTTTCCCCCAAGAAAAAAAAATTTTTTTTTTTAAGAAACTTGACCAAACGAAAAATCCGGTTTTGCCCCCTGGAAAATATAACAGGACGTTTCCCATAATTTTTCCCTTTTACTTTCCAAAGTTTTTTCCCCCTTTTTTTTTCTTGGAAGTTCTTCACCCCCGGGAAAAATTTAAATTTTTTTATTCAGGGCTTACGAATTTTCCCCTTAAAACCAACCCCCAAGGGTTTCTACCAGTGTTAACGGTTAGTTCATATTTCTTAATTTTAAAAATGATCAAGATCTTAAGATTTATAATATATTTTTTTTCGTATATTGAGGCGCGTCTGTAAACAGAACTAAAAAAATTTTTAAACAACAAAATTTTTTAAAATTAAAAAAATTTAAAATTCCAAAATTTATTTTTTTCAAAACCTTTTTCCCTACAAGTACACAAAACCCCAAAACCATTCAAGAAAATCGAGTCACTAAATTTTTTTTAAAAAGACTGGTAAACAAAGTGAGCAGGTATTCTCTTGCATGAATTTTAAAAAGGAATACAAATGCAGAAAAATTTTTTTAGCCCACGCTCCCCCTGGTGGAAACTTAGATTTAAAAATTAATTTCTCATCATAGGATAACCCTGGAAATATCAATTTCGTTAAAAAAGTTCCTTCAACTGAAAATTAAGTTTTCCCAAAAAAAAACATTTCCCCGAATTAAAAAAAAATTGGGGTGATAATAAACAATATCGCAGCTAAAACAAGTCTCAACTATCCAATGATTTTTAGAATACTGTTTCTTTTATTTATCAACCCCGAGAAGGAGAAAGTGTTATAAAAAACAAGGGGGGGAAGGGCATGAGACAGTGCGGGGAAACTGGACAGTGTCGGAAAAACGGGACAGTGTTTTGGAAACAACAAGCACAAAAAAGAGTTATAAAAATGTTGCGTGTTACGTACCTTTAACAAAACGTCATCGGAAAAAGACGCCCCGGTAAGGGTGAGATGCGAACTCACCCAGCTCTCATAAAAATAGCAGGACACTGTTAACCACTGTCCCCCGCCACCCCAACGGTTCACCCGAAAAATATATTCTTGTTAGGTCTTAAAAGGGCCCCGTGGTTACATCTTTTACTGTAAACGTTTCACTAGATAGCAGCTTCCTCAGTCCCAAAAAAAAGGGAAAAATGGTAAGTTGGGGTTAGAGGTGTCAGCCCCAGCCTGGAGTTCGGCGAAACTCCCCCAAATTTAATTCTCATTACTGCATTGTTCTTTCTGTACCCGACTAGTTTTAACGTGTTAACAAAAGAAAAACACCCCTATACGTATATATCAGTATATATAAAAACTATAGTTACATTCCCCAAAAACCCTTCAGGATGTATATATCCTCATATACTTTAAAAAATTTTTTAAACCCCCTTTTTTTGGTAAAGATAAGCAGGCGCAGAGTCATAAAATTACCATTTTCCGGAAAAAGGCGCCCCGGGAAATATGTAACGGGAATCGTAATATATTCAAAAGGGTTTTAAAAAATCTCTATTTTCCCCCTATAGCGTAACCCCAAAAACTACCCCGATCCTGACCTTGAGCAATAAACGGGGCGGTTTTTTCCCAAAACTTTTTTTTAGACAAAAAAGGGGCGCCTTATATGCCGGGAAAAAGGTGAGTTTCTCGTTATCAATTTTTTTAAAAAAATTTAAAAAGTCACCAAATTTTTTTTTTATTTCATTAATTCCTCGACTTTTTTAAGACTTGGATTAAACCCCCCGAAAATTTTTTTTAAAAACCCCCAAAATTTTACTTGGCTTTGTGCGTTTTCACTGTGCGTTATTACATTTATGGTTGGGGCGAAACCCGTGGGGAGGTCATTCAAGGTCTGGGATGGGGGGGCAACGAGGGGCTAATTCCGGGGTCAAAAGCCCTTCACCTGCATAAAGGGGGCCCCGCCCCAGGGGTTTTGGGGATAAAGTTACGTGGGGAGAGGGTCTGGTGGGTTTGGTCGAACCCGTGCAGGGTTTCTATCCGGCCTCCTACCCCCTTGCAAGTTTCTTCCCCGGGCCCCCTACCCTCTTGGTTTCTATCCGGGGCCCCCCACCCTCTTGCAAGATTACTATCCGGGGCCCCCCACCCCCTTGCAAGATTGCTATCCCCTCCACCCTCTTGCAAGATTACTATCCGGCCTCCCCCCCCCCCTTCAAGATTTTTTTCCGGGGCCCCCCCCCTCTTCCCCCAAAATTTCTTCCCGGGGCCCCCCACCCCCTTAAGATTACTATCCCCTCCTACCCTCTTGCAAGGTTCTATCCCGGGCCCCCTACCCCCTTTAAGATTACTATCCGGCCTCCTACCCCCTTTCAAGATTACTATCCGCCCCCACCCTTGCAAGATTACTTCCCGGGCCCCCTACCCTCGTAAGATTACTATCCGGCCTCCCCCCGTGCAAGATTCTATCCGGCTCCTACCCTCGTGCAAGATTCTATCCGGGCCCCTTTCCCCCGTGCAAGAGCTATCCGCCTCCTACCCTCGTGCAAGATTGCTATCCGCCTCCCACCCCCGTGCAAGATTGCATCCGGGCCCCCTACCCTTTCAAGACTATCCGCCTCCTACCCCTTTCAAGTTTTATCCCGGGCCCCACCCTCGTGCAAGATTGCTATCCGGCCCCTACCCTCTAAGATTGCTATCCCGGGCCCCCTACCCCCTTTTCAAAATTGCTATCCGGCCTCCTACCTCGTGCAAGATTGCTATCCGGCCTCCTACCCTCTGCAAATTTTTCCGGGCCCCCTACCCGTGCAAAATTCTATCCGGCCTCCTACCCTCTGCAAGATTCTATCCCGGGCCCCCTACCCTCGTGCAAGATTGCTATCCGGGCCCCTACCCCTTTCAAAATTTTAACCGCCCCTTTTTTTTTTTCCCCTAAGATTCTATCCGCCTCCACCCCCCTTGCAAGATTGCTATCCGGCCCCCTACCCTCTTTCAAGATTGCACCCGGCCTCCTACCCTCGTGCAAGATTGCTACCCGGGCCCCTCCCTGTAAGATTGCTATCCGCCTCCTCCCCCTCTTGCAAGATTGCTACCCGGCCTCCTACCCTCGTGCAAGATTCCCATCGGCCTCCTCCCCTCGTGCAAGATTGCTACCCGGCCCCCTACCCTCGTGCAAGATTGCTATCCGGCCTCCTCCCCTCGGCAAGATTACACCGGCCTCCTAACCTCGACAAGTTGCTATCCGGCCTCCCCCCTCGTAAGATTACTACCCGGCCTCCTACCCTCGTGAAAGTTCTATCCGCCCCCTAACCTCGTGCAAGATTACTATCCGGCCCCCAAACCTCGCAAGATTACTATCCCCTCCTACCCTCGTGCAAGATTACTTTCCGGCCTCCCCCTCTCAAGATTACTATCCGGCCTCCTACCCCCAAAGTTACTATCCGGCCTCCTCCTCGTGCAAGATTACTACCCGGCCCCTACCTCTGAAGTTACTACCCGGCCTCCTCCCCTCGTGCAAATTACTATCCGGCCTCCTCCCCTCGTGCAAGATTACTATCCGGCCTCCACCCTCGTGCAAGGGCTATCCGACCACCTCCTATCATCGGGGGGTTTTCCCGGGCCTTCAACTTTCAAGGTTTCTACCCGGCCTCCTAGCCTTGTGCAAGTTTCCCTATTCAGTCTCCTACCCGGGGAAAGTTACTACCCAGCCTTCTACATTCATGAAGGTTGCTACCCGGGCCTTCTCCCCTCGTATAAGGTCGCTATCCCCCCCTTAACGGATAAAAACCTGAGGTTTCTATCCTTTAAAAATTTCTTAAGATCGGAGAGTAAACGTCAAAGAGATTAAGAAAAAAATTTCCCTAAGGAAAAAATAATTTGACTCATAAACGTGTTTTCTTAAAATGGATTCTAGAGACGAAAAGATGCAGAGATGTAGGGAGATGTAGAGTAGATGTAGAAAATGCAGAGATGGGGGAATGTTGAGTAGATGTAGAAAAATGTAGAATCACAAATAAAATGTGTATCAAGATTTCATGGTAAGAAAAGCGTAGTGGTTTAATGATAATAAATTTTGAGAATTTTTTCATTAAGGAAATGTGTAATGTAATTTCACTTATTAAAATATACTGAGAATGTGATTTGATGATTAAGTTGATCAAATTATGTTGTGAAAAAGTTTAGGTGTATTCTGGTTTTCAGTTTGTGTCTTTATCAATACAAGAACTTATTGTGAAAATTATATACAAAAGATGAGGTAATCAGCCCCTAAACCGGGTTGGTGAAGAGCACCGTAGTGTTGAAACATTATGTTCTTGCATTGTATTGATAAAAACAATGGTGGGCGAAACGTCTGCAATTAAAGATACCTAGATGTTAATGGCCCAATTCTTAGTTAGAGATTTATAAACGGATGGAATAGTTGGTAGATTAAAAAGGTTCGTTGTATGATTGGGGTTAATCTGTTGAGAAGAGTCTTTGGGGAGATGTGGGGTCAGGCGAAGAATGAAGGAACAAATATGAAGGAATTTATGGAAATTTTATGAAAATTTTAATGGAAATTGAGGATTTTATGTATATTGAAATGAATGATTTATTGGTATTTCTATGTGGATTTATTGGTGTTTCTAAAAGGTTTTGTGTGATGTATTTTTTAGAGGAAAGGACGCTGTAGAGATGTAAAGGGGATGATGGTGATCTTGAATCCAGGAAATAAAATTAATTGTTATGGTTTAGTTAGAGGATGGAATCTTTATCTTAAGTGTTGGACAGTTTCTTTTTAAATGAAATCTCCTATGTATATAATTTTATATGTAGTGTGTGTATAGTATATGACGTCACTTATGCGGTGTGCAATACATTTTAAGTTCGTTAAACAAATACGTTCAATGTGCTTACCTTTTTGCATACCTCGAAATTTAAATACCTTTTCAATAACGTATATATACCTCATAACTTACCCCTTTTTGGGAAAAAGTATATACCCCTTTTTGAAATATGTTTAGTTGGGGTTTAAAGAAATGTCAGAAAAAATTAGAATATTTAAAGGGAAACCCAAAAGGGAATAAATACTTTGTCTAAGTCCTAGGACTTAGGACTTAGGACCTAGGTAGTCTTTACAAATGCTGCAAAAAACTCGCCCTGCCCCCCTGGCAAAAATGGATGTTATGCAAATCAGATGAAAATGTGTTTAACGGGATACATAAGAAAACAGTAATACTTTTATTATAAATATTTTAAAAACGTGAGCCAGGTATGGGGCCCTGGGTCACATTTATGTGAATAAGTATATTTTATTTTTGGATAGTTTTGCTACTGACCCATATTAGTATTCGAATAAATTCAAAAAAAATTATCTATAAAATGAAACTAAAATAACTGTATGGTATAAGTAGGTATCAAAAAGAAAAAGGGCCCCAGGGGGGTTGACCCTGGAACTCTCTCCAGGTATATGGGCATATGTGACTTATTTTGTGAATATTTTAAATTTTAATATACAAGATGTCTAACCTCTTTTATTTAGAAATTTTGTGGACACCCTGAAAAAGACAATTTAAAAAAGACATCATTCCCACGCCCCCTAGGGCGGGGAAGGTGCCAGAGCCAGAGCTTGCTAGGTATCTAGCAGACCAGATCCTAGCTTCCCCCTACCCCATGAGGGTGAGGAATGTGGCTAGGCCTGGGGACAGTTGGCCCCCAGACGATGAGGGGGCTTTACCCTCCCCCCATGGCAAAAAAGGTCTCAGACACTGCCACGACAGGGAGCCAAGCCCGGGTCACCATCAAAAAAGACCCCAAACCAGAGTACCGGCGAATCAACAAGAAGTAGATAATGAAATATGTTTATGAGTATTTTAAATGTCTGCATGCAAAAAAATTTTCCCGTGGTCATGATTATTTAGCATGAAATTTGAAACTGTGTAAAATAGGAAAAGTCTACATCAGTATTAGACCCCCAACCATAGTGGGTGGTGCTCACCATGCCCAGCCCTTTTCGGGGTGGTCCCGGGGCTGGAGCTTGCTACCATCTGGGGGCTCAAAGCCCCCCTTCCCCATTTGGCCCCCGGGGAAGGTAGATTTAGGGGGGTTTAATCTATCTACCTACATACCTCGTTTTTGGGGCCCGAATATGGCTAGGCCTGGGACCGGTTGGTCCCACCCCCAAAAGGCCCCCCTCCAAGGGGAGATTTCCCGGTCTCTGCTCCCCACGCCAGGGGGGCCGGACCCGGGTCGCCATCTGGTAAAACCCGGGCTGGGAGTTTCCCCGGTAATCAACACCCCCCTCCTAGGGGGGCGGTTGATCCCATGCCCACCCCCCTTCGGGGGAAGGTTGGGGCCCAAGGCTGCTTCATGGCTTGATCCTATCTCCAGGACAGGGGGGGCCCCGGGACTTTTCCCGGGGGCATCCCTTTTCCTAAGCCCCAAAAAAACGGCCCCCCGGGGGGGGTACTTAGTCCCGCCCTGTTCAATGTCTTGATGCACCAGCTTGTTTCCCTCCCTTTTCCTACAGGCCCCTTTCCCCTGCCCCAGCTACGCTGATGCCCTGGCGCTTGTCGTATCCGGGAAAACGCCGGCTGTTGCAGCGACCCCGGAGAACCTCTATTTCCGGGTTTTCCCACTTCCCTCCCCTTTGGGGGCTCAAGATATCTGGGGCAAATCCAAAAAGACCCTTTCACATTTGGGCCCAATGAAAAGGCTGCGGACCCCTGGGCATCAATCTGGAAGGGGTTTCCCCCATAAGTACCTTGGCATCTACATCGACAAGCAACTCCCCCACAGAAACATGTCCCCAACATCAAAGAGGGGCTCTGCAGGGGGTCGGGGCAAGAGTGCCAGGGCCCAAACCCAAGGTGGGGGCCAGCCTCGAGGTCATGGGGTTGTTCTCCCCAAACAGGCCGTACCTCCTCATCGCCCCGGGGGGCGCTTGCTCTGGTTCACGCCACCCAAGAACATCAAGCCCCTTTTGGGCCAAAACCCGCTTGGGGGCCCCTGCTGGGGGCACCTAGGTGGGCCAGTGCGGTGGCTCTAAACTTCGAGGGGCAGCTGCAGCCCTTTAGGACAGGGGTCCAAATTTTAGCTGCCCAGGATAGCAAAATACCTCCGCCTCCCGGGAGCTGACAAAAAAGAGGGATATACGAGTCCACCTGGGACATGTCATACCAATGCCCCCGCGACCGTTTGGGGGTTGTGGTCAGTTGCAGATGCCGCAAAGGGCTCCTGCCCACGACATTGCTCCAGGAAGGAGGTTTAAAGGACCTGCAGCGAACTACGGTGCCGCCCCCTTTGGGGGCCCGAGTTTTTGGCAGTGCACTGAAAGCCCTACCAGGCAGGGAACATTGCCCCCCGCAATTTTGCAACGACTTGCTTCAGCTAGCATTGCGGGTGCGGGCCCCGGGTGTGTGTATACACTGATGGCTCCAGAGACCCAGAGGCGGGACGACAGCTGCTGGGATGTTCCACAGCAATCTGAGGGCAGGATGGCGCCTCCCCGACCATTGCACCATACCCAGGTTGGGAAATCTATGCCATCCAACAAGCTCCCAGCATGCAATTTGCAGACCATCAGCATCCCCCTCGTCATCCATGTTGATTCCAAGTCAGCAATTCAGGCAAATTTTGCACAGATAGGGGGACAACATACACTTAATCACCATCCGGTGCGACCTGCAGACGCTCATGGCCCAGGGTCACAGAGCCACCATCAACTTTGGGTCCCCAGCCATGTGGGTATTCCAGGGGAATGGTGCAACAGATGAAAGGTTCTAAGACCCAACACTCGAGGCACAGCCACGGCTGCAATCTCCATCAGCCCACAGCCAGGTTATGCTATGGGCTGCCAGTGCGGCCCGGCCCCCCTCTCTGACCCTGGGGTTTCTGGGGCCGCTGGTAGGGCGGGGTCACAGGGCCCCCCCTCAAAGATTCCCAGACGAAGACTAGGGAACTGCGGGTGAATATCCACCCCATGTTGGGTATCCCACAATTTTACGGACTTTTAAACCCCAGGGAAAGAGGGGAAACCTGTGCCCACTGTGACGGGATGGTTCCGCCCCCGGGTTAAAAGACTGCCCAGCAAAGATCCCCCTTCACTGCAGATACTTCCCAATGACACCAGTGGGACGGGCCCCGGGGAGGATGAGGCGGCACATCTACTGTACCTAGCCATCAGAGACTTGGGGCCCCTCCTCCCAGTCATTCCCGTCACCCGCCCCCAAGTCACTGTAAAGGGGCCTGTTGATGGCCTCCATTGGGGGCCCACACCAACCACCATTAGAGCAAACTAATTTTGGGACATTTTTGGCTTAAAACCCGGGGAGACCCCCCCTCTTACTACTGAAGGACTGCAACACAAAAAAAGAAAAAAAAACTAAACGACACTTCCCCCCGGGGAGCCACTCCGGGTTGCCAATTTGGAAGAGCCCCGGGGCTGGGATCCATCCAGCAAATCCCTTAGAATAGAATAAAAATTATTACGGCTGATATTTAAAGGGTGGGCCCAATTTACATAAACCCAAACAGGCTGTTTGCATTTACATGTAATAAACTGACCCAAAAATAATAAATATAATAATACTGTTAAAATAACCCCCCATAATTGTCATCATTTCCAAACGAATCATCCCCTCTTTTTTTTTGATTCACCGGGACCCCCCCGGGCCCGGGGCCCTTTTCCAAAGTGCCCCCGGGCCCCCGGGTCCCCTTTTTCGGGATTATCTCAGACTAATGTCTGATGGGAGGAGGACAAGTTACCTTTATAAAGTCGTCAATCTGACCGCCGTCACAAAATGTCTTATACTGATGCTATTTTGCTAATATCCTTTTTTTTGTTTATACATTTATTCATTAATGATATTATAAAGATAAATAAGATAAACGAATAAGAAAAAAGGCCTTTAAAATATTTGTATATTTTTACTGGAGGTGGGGGGGCCTTAAGAAATGTTACCGACTAAAGAGAATAGTTTTCTATGTTCCTCTGGTTAAACCAAAAAAACGGTGTTTCCCACGGGGAAAAAAAAAAAATTTAATTGATAGAAAAGCCGAAAATAGCGCGATTTTCGTGATTTTTTTTTTTTCTGACGTAATTATCTAGTCCCCTCGGGCCCCGAATATCCAAACAAGATTTTTTGGGGGATTTTTGTCATTGCGCCTTTTTAATGACTGGATTGAAATGATTTTCACAGACAATATAAAACAAAAATGTGTCTGACTTTATTAAAAAGGTTTTAATTTTTTTTAAAAACTCAAATATTTTTTTTTTTGTGGGGGGGGAAAAAAGGGGGGGTATTTTGGTGAATGCCAAAAAAATACCAAATATAATTGTCGGAAGAGCCAATTTGTGTTATCGTTGCTCCCCCCCTTTTGGGGCGGGGGGTCAGTTGTTTTTCCCCCCTGGAGGTTGGGGGAAAATTTTTTTTACCATCATGGGGGAAAAACTACCCCGGGGCGTGTCAACTTTCCATTTTTTTGGGTAATGATATGTAAAGGCAAAGGAAAAAAAAGACAATTTAATTCTGGAATAAAATTTTATAAACAGAAATTGAAAAGGGAAAGAAATAGATATCTAATAGATATTGACAGTATGAAACTGCCAACTGTCCCCCGCACGTTGCTCCCCAGCCTTGGTGGTGCGGTGAGCCTGGGCGCCCCTGGTGGAGGTTAGTGAAATTTTATTTTCGCCACGGTGGATACCTCCCGCGCCGTGTCAACACTGTCTGTGTGGACTTGATTAAAGGTGCTGTGTATCCTGATAATGCCGAGATCATCTTGCCTTTTGGTTCTACGTGACCCCTTTCCCGGAATATCGACTGGGGCCCTTTTTATGGCCTCTTGAACGGATCAGCCAGATTTTTCATCAAGTTCAACCCCACTTGCGTATGAAGAAGTGGTGGACAAGTTTCGGGACGTTTTGGGGTTGTCAATTTTGGGGATTGGAGGTGCATATGCGTGACGTGTCAGCGCATTACTCTTAGATTCAGAAGAACCTCCCATTTGAGGCTGCTGAATTTGATGTTCGGCGAGCATTCAGCCAGTATGGACCATACACGAGCTAATGTTGGTCGGTGGCAGCAGGGAACTTATGCTGGATGCTGGCGGATCATACTCCCTAAAAATGACTTTGAGGAGGCCTATCCTATTATACGTTCAGATGAAAGAGTTTATACTCAAATATACGTCTCGTATGCGGGACAGGTGAGGACGTGCCAGCTCTGCGGTGCCCGGGGGACATATGGCAGCTACGTGGATCAACGCAGGAGGGCAACCTGACGTCGGGATGATGGGACTTTCGGCTGCAACGGACCTGAGAAAAAATGACCAAGACGAGTGTACAGTGGATGGGGCCGAGGTCCGATACTGAGGATGTCCCTGAGTTGGAGGAGGCGGTTGATGCTGCGGAGGAGGCAGTTTTGACTTTTACCCCCAACAAAGCAGGAAGAGGAGCAGGAGTGTTCTGGTTGCCATGGAGGGTGACTTGTTGGAGGTGGTCTCTGATTTATCGAGGCCTTGTTTCGAGGACACCCGAGTTTTCCCTTTGGGGAGCCCATCACTGGCGGGTGTTTTGGGCTTGGATGAGAACTCATCTGGTGTTTCGGAGCGTCCGGAGTGCGAGATTGGTCTGGTAGAGGACCTAGTTGACCCTTGTGCCTGTGGTGGTGGCTGAGGTGGGGGGGTCATAGAGGAAGGTAACAGGGAGATGGAATGTGTGGAAGCATCCTGCAAGGGCCCAGTGAGGACGGAGGATGATGAGATAACCCCTGGCCAAAGGTCTTCTAAAATTGCCTGGAGGGATGTTGTCCAGGGAAGAAGGTTGTCCACGGGGAAAGAAAAGGGGGATAGGAGGGGAAGGAGGTAGGGCACAAAGTTGGGTTTCTTTGCCAGTTGACAGGGGCTGTGCGCCGAAGTGGCAAACCCCTTTTACCTATTCAGGTGTTTCAACTTAAATGTTAATGGCCCGGGCGGAAGTTTTGGAGGAGATGGATTGAGGGACGCTCAGATGGTTGGGAAAGTGGATGTATGCTTTCTCCAAGAGCATAATTATAGTGTGGGAGGGGTTTGTGTTTTATGGGATATAAGTGTTATACTGGGAGTTCGGGGTTTAAGGGTGGGGTGATGGTGGGTATACGTGAGACCAGCCCCTTTCAGTTAAAAGCCTGGGAGGGGGTGGGTAGGGTAGATGGGGGGGACGGGGTTTGGGGAGATATACAGGTGTGTTTTGTTGGTGTATAAAGCCGGCGACTTCCAATCGCCGTGTAAAGGATGATTTTTTACGTGATGATTTGGTTTATGCGTTGAGAGGTTTACCGTTGGTTACGATAATTGCCGGGATTGGGAAATTTCATTATTAGAAGGAGGGATGTGGAAACCTCGGGGGGGGCGGGTTGTTTGTTGCAGAGCTTGAGGGAGGTGATGAGGGTTAGTGTGGAGGATGTGGTTAGGGGAGGAGGGTGGCATGTGGATCACACTTATATTAAACAGGGTTATGGGGCTAGGTTGGACCGGGTATATGTATCAGGGGCAGTTCAGGTAGGTGAGGTTAGTCAGGGTTTTGTTTTTTCTGATCATAGGTGTGTGCTACACCTGGTTGTTATTGATGCTTGAGACAGTGTGTGCTACACCTGGGTGTTGTTATTGATGCTGGATACAGTGTGTGCTACACCTGGGTGTTGTTATTGATGCTGGAGACAGGGGTGTATATATGCCGGGGTGTGTATAAGGGTGCTGCGGGGAAGATATATTCCGGCATTGGAAATTAAATGGGGGTTGTTGTAGGGGTTGGATCACAGGAAGTTTTTTATGGGTTGGTGGGACGAGTATGGAACGATGGGAAGGGGATTAGTGAAAAGTGGAATGGTGGAGTGTGGGGCTAAAGTGGCAATCCAGAATTTTTTTAGGCAACTGGGAAGGGGAAAATGGGAGGCAAAGGTTGGGGAAAGTTGAGGTACCCAGAGGGCAATTGGAGGACTTAAGAGATGGAGGTCGAATCCCCTAGTTTAAATTGATCATCTGCGGTCACGATTTGGAGTTGCAGAATGAAAATTTTCATGCTCTGAGGGTACGAGGAGGTTTAGAGGAAGTTTTATGGGGGGTAAGCCCTCTGCGTTAGTGTTACATACTTTTCCGAACCGAGAAGAGATATGACGGTCATGTTCTGAGGGTAACTGAGGAGTGCCCTGGGTATCGGAAAAGCAGATTCTTTTGCATCACGGAAGCCATGAGTTATTATGCAGATGTTTTGGGTTTGGGGGTAAGATGAGTCAGGGGGGTTTGTATGGGGTATCCCAGGAATGTAATTTTTGATTGTATAGTTGAGAAGATAGGGGGTGAGATAGAGAGCGTATGGAAGGGTCTATATCTGAGGAGGTGGTTTGGCAGTGAAGGGTCAGGCTCTGGGCAAGGCCCTGGCCTGGATGGGATTCCTTTGGATTTTTATAGTTCATTGGGGGGGTTCTGCAAGGGATGCTAGTTAGGCTGTTTAATGCTAGAAATTGAAAGGTAGTTTTCTGATATGTCAATAGGTAATGTAGTTTTAGTGCCGAAAATCGTGCATGTGGGACGGTTGAGGATTATAAGCCAATCACACTTTTTGTAGATTATAAGATATTTGCACAAATTCTTTCTAATAGAATGAAAGGAGTTTTGGAGAGCTTACTGGAGGGGGGTCAGTATGGGGTACCGGGGAAAAGTATGAGGGAGGGTCATCGAAGGATCAAAGGTTTTTTTAGAGAGCAGAAAAGCTGGGGGTCTTTTAGGGCTTGACTGGGAAAAGGTGTATGATAGTGTTGATAGGGATATGTTGCAGGCGGTGCTTTTACGGCAGGGGTTTGGGGCGGAGGTCGTGGGTTGGGTCCGCACTTTGTATGAGCATGCACATTTGAGGGTACAGGTGAATGGGAGGTTGGGGACCGAGGTGCGTTTGGGGCGGGGGCTGCAGCAGGGCTGCCCCTTGTCGCAGCTCCTGTTTGCGTGTTTACAGGACCCTTTTTTCAGGTTAGTGTCAGAAGGGGTGAGGGAAGGGAGTAATCATGGGGTGGCAGAAATGGGTACTATAGGTTATGTAGACGACACCACTATTTTAGTAGGCACAATGGAGGGGTTAGGTAATGTAAATAGGATAATTGAGGTTTTTGGTTTGGCCACTGGTATGCGGGTGAATAGGGTAAAATTGAAATTATTGGAGGTGGGGAATGGTAGGGGGCGTTGGGTCAGGGTTTTGGGTGGCCAATAGTGGATATGTTAAGGATATGTGGTGTGTGTTTTTGTAATCAGGCGAGTGTTGCGCGGGAGGTAAATTCCTCGGCAGTGGTTAATGCTGCTCTGGGTAGGATGGGGGGTGGCAGCCTGGAGAGGTCATTCTCTTGCAGAGGGTTGTAGTTGTTAATTCCTTAGTATACAGTAAGTTTTGGTATGTAGCTGCGGTATACCCCCTCGTGGAGGACGATGTTCTAAGACTGCAAAGTCGGGTATTAAGGTTTATATGGAGTTATGGGAGGCATTGGTTAGGGAGAGATGTGGTAATGATTAAGGTAGCGAAGGGAGGGCTAGGTTTGATACCACTGCAGAGACGTTTGATGGGCATATATGTTAGGCAGGAATACCTAGCATGAGGTGGGATTCGAGGAGTGAGAGTGGGGAGGGTAATGAGTGAGGTTCGCAGATGGTGGAAGGGTGGGAATTTGTTGTTTTGCGAGGCAATTTTAAGGTATCTTTTGGTGGTTCCAGATCCTGGTAAGGTGAAGGTAGGGAGGTTAGATAAGGTGGGAAGGCGAGAAAAGGAGGTTTTAGGTATGGAGGTTTATCCGTGTTATGATTGGAATGTAACGTGGTTTTCGTTTAGGCGTTTAAAGTTGCCTCCTAAGGTACATGAGATTGGTTTTCGTTTTTTACATGGTATATTGGCGTCTAGGGCTCAGCTTTTCGTGATGGGACTACCGGGCGATGGGTTTTGTCAGCGCTGTGGGTTATGGAATACGGCTTTCCATGTTGTATATTTTTGTGGGGGTCTTGAGGGGGTGAGGGAATGGTTTTTAGGGATCATCTGGGGTGTGGGGGGTTTATCGGTGTTAAGATGTTTAAGTCTGGATGTTGTGGGGTGCCCAGAGGATGTGAGGCGTGCGGTGATGTATTTGGTATTGGATTATATTTATGTTTCGTGGAGTATGAGGGAGGTTTGGAGTGATATTAGGATTAGGGCTTTGGCAGCGAGATTTTATAGGACTAAGTGTAGGAACCAAGAGTTGTATGGGAGGGTGTGGGATAGATTTTTTTCTGAGGGTTATAGGCAATTGTCGATGGGGCCATTGCTGGGTTAACTCTGAGCTATGGTTTCTGGGGTTTTTACAAGGAAGGGGGTTGGTCTCTGGTGTGGGGGTTTGAAGGGTTAGGTGTGTAAGTTGTTTCGTGGGGTTTATGTATGGGGTAGGGGGAGGGGGTCGTTTGTCGGGGTTTTTTACCCGGTCATCCACTCACCCTTTTTTCCTTGGGGAAAGGGGTAGGGGTTTTTGTTTTTATGGATGAGTATGTGTGTGGTGTGTTTGGTGACTCGGACGAGGGGGAGAGGTTTTGGGTGGTTATATTTTTGTCCTTTTTTGGGGTTTTAGGGGGTTTTTCCAAAGGGGGTTTGCCTTACTTGGGGCCAGGTGTGTGCCCTAAGTGTTTTTATATTGTTTTTTTCCTTTTGGTTCTTTTCAAAGAGGTTAAAGTTTTTTTTTTTTATACTATTATTCCCCCTTTTATGGCTTGTTATCTGGCAATATTCTTCGTATTTTAATATGAGATGATGTACTGCAGTTCTTTCTTTTTATGTATGTATAGACACTGGATGGGACTGATCCCATGACTTTATCACTGAGTGTTGCTACCAGGCCACGGGTTTCCTATTACTGAAGTTTATATGACTTGCACGCAATGTGTGTGTGTGCCTAGGATCATTATTATTGTTGGGTCACATTATCACGGATTTTAGTTGTAGGTTTAGGGTTTTCATTGTTCGTTTTTCAAACCCTTTTGGGGTTTCTATGTTTTGTTTCAGTTAGGTATATTTTGTGTTTTTTTTTGTGTGTGCTACATATTGATAGGATCTTATATATGTTTGTTGTACTATGTGTAAATTGCTTTGCAGATCTTATAGGATCCATAATTACTGTTTTGCTTTGTTACTTTCATTTGGAATGCTTAGGATCTTTTTATTTGTGAGATGGACTTTTGTAAAAAAAAAAAAAAAAAAAACTTTTACATGTTTATGGTTACTTACATGTTTGTGGGGGTTAAGTTTCGTTTGGCATTGTGGGGAGGTTAGGAGTTATGTAACGCTATTTTTTTTTTTGTATTATATGTTGCATTTATGTCTCAGTCTAATGTTGTATTGACGACGCTCTGTAAGCATCATTAAGATTGGTATACAGGTTACCGTTTTCTATGGAGCTTTTAAGGTTTTGTTTGAAAGTATAATGTTTTATTTTTGAAGTTTCGTTGTTATAGGGTAGTTAGGTTTTTTTTTGGTGTTATTATGGCACATTCTTGTGTGGGCGTTTAGTGCTTACTGTTGTTTTGGTATAGTTTTGTTATGACCTTACTTGTAGTAAGGTGACTATTTGATATGTATTGCTAGTATGAAAATTGTAAGTTTTTAAATAAAATATAAAAAACTGTCACCAGCTAACGGTATAGGTACACTTAAGTACAATTATCATACATAGCAACATATATGTAAATTACCTAGAATAGACAGAAAAAAAGAGTGATGCACTAAGAAAACCGAGTGTATATTATCATAGTAAACTGGCAGGAATCTTTCGTGGTTTCTAAAACCAGTCGATGAAAGTGAATACAGAAGATAGCAGCTGTTAGGGAGTGACAGCGCTGTAATCATGCAGATAAGTATCCTGCCCACACAGCTGTGCCCACGCAGCTGTGCCCACGCAGCTGTACCCACGCAGCTGACCCACGCAGCTGTGGGAACAGCTAGTACGTGGGCAGGGACGAACACCCGGGACATTATTATTATAATCATGGGGAGCCCTAAATCCGTAGGGATTATACAGCGCATGTGGGGATGGAAGGTAATCAGACTCAATTCAGGGAACCGGAGCACAGATCCAATTCCCTAGATCAAGAGCCCTCACCATCATCAAGGAACCTCCCTTGAGGGGAACACCCGGGACAGTTACATCCTGGACAGTCTAGGATACAAATCTACATCCTGTCAGAAGCAACCATGTCACTACTGCTGCAAAATATAGTAGAATCTCTCGTTCATACACACAAAACAGTGGAGTACTGAATTAATTGTCTCATTGCTGTGTGTGATAGTGAAAGTAATCCAGAGCTGTAATCAAGCACATAGAATAAGAGGCGCAGTAATTAACGTAACGTTTACTGTGTATGGGGAGTATAGAGTCGCAGTAACGTAGTTACTTGTGCTTTAGGTGTAAGTTGGGTGTAAGTTAGGTGTTCCCAGTGATGAATATGACGAATTAGTAGTGATAATTTAACTGTATGCAATGCATTTTTAAATTATAAGATCACAGAGACTGTATTAACAGACAAAACATCACAAACCACAAACAAGCGAAACTAAGGCTGCGGTAATTTTGAACCTTAGATTACACAGTGATTGACGACGAAGTCAAAGTAGAAGGTGCAACATAAAATGCTTGAGCAGTAATAAATAAGAGGGTAGTGTATGTGCTGATATATGAATTAACTTGACATACAACCCTAGAAAAAAAACTATTTTACAATAACAATCTGGAAAATAAGCCGTATTAAGTCTTTATGTCCATCTGCCTTCCTCTTGTAAAATTTTCTTAAAAACACTGCAGAAATATTGTACAAATTATTGCTCAACTGCGGAAAAATTACATTTGGTGGCTTCAGCATCAGTTTTCACCAACAAAGTATCGGATATAAACTAATTCTAGGATTAAATAATTACAGACAACTAATTATTGAACAAGCCCGGTTACATAGTTATCAGCTACCGGATGCAACGTCCCAACAATTCCAGGAACAGCTTCTGAAAATTGACCACTGTCTGGAAAATCTTCCAGCTCCTGCCCCCAACATCTTGCTACTGGGGATTTCAACCTCAGGCACCTAAATGGAGGAACATTGCAAACAATGTGGTAGCAGAGATAACACCAGGAGGCAGCTCAGATGAAAATTCACACATGCATGAACTTTTAAATCTCTGCACCAAGTTCACCTTAAACCAGCAAATAGTAGAGCCCACAAGATTAGAGAATACGCTGGACCTCATCTTCACCAACAATGATGATCTGATACGAAATGTCATCATATCAAAACAATATACTCAGATCACAACATAATAGAGGTCCAGACATGCATGCGGGGAGCTCCAGATCAACAAAATGTGATCAGCCATGAGGAGCTTTCTCCAAATTCAACTTCAATAACAAAAACATAAGGGGACCAAGTAAACCAAGTCCTAAATGATATAAACTGGGAAGATTGCCTAAGCATCACGGATCCCAACCTATGTCTTGAACAAATTAACTCTGTGGTACTTGAGGTTTGCTCAAGGCAAATTCCCTTAAGGAAAAGGAGGAGAAGATGCAAACTAGAAAGAGAGAGGCGCTCCTATACAGGCGAAGGCACAGAATAACGGAGCGGCTACAGGAGGCCAATATCTCTGAAATACGTAGGGAGACACTAGTCAGAGAAATAGCAAACATCGAATTAAAACTAAAGGAATCTTATAGGAATCAAGAGACACGGGAAGAACTAAGAGCCATAAATGAAATTGAAAGAAACCCTAAGTATTTCTTTTCCTATGCAAAATCAAAGTCGAGAACAACAACCAGTATTGGGCCCCTACTTAAACCGGATGGGTCCTACACAGATGACAGCAAGGAAATGAGTGAGTTACTTAAATCCCAGTATGACTCAGTCTTTAGCGAGCCACTAACCAGACTGAAAATCGAAAACCTAAATGATTTTTCATGAGAGTGCCACATAACTTGACAGACGCATGCCTTTCTGACATCATCACTACGCCAAATGACTTTGAAAAGGCAATAAATGACATGCCCATGCACTCCGCTCCAGGCCCAGACTCATGGAACTCCGTGTTCATCAAGAACTGCAAGAAGCCCCTATCACATGCTTTTAACATCCTATGGAGAGGGAGCATGGACACTGGGATCGTCCCGCAGCTACTAAAAACAACAGACATAGCCCCGCTCCACAAAGGGGGCAGTAAAGCAATAGCAAAGAACTACAGACCAATTGCGCTAACGTCCCATATCATAAAAATCTTTGAAAGGGTTCTAAGAAGCAAGATCGCCACCCATCTTGATACCCATCAATTGCACAACCCAGGACAGCATGGGTTTAGAGCAGGCCGCTCCTGTCTGTCCCAACTACTGGACCACTACGACAAGGTCCTGGATGCTCTAGAAGATAAACAGAATGCAGATGTTATATACACAGATTTTGCAAAAGCCTTTGACAAGTGTGACCATGGTGTAATAGCACACAAAATGCGTGATAAAGGAATAACAGGAAAAGTTGGTAGATGGATTTATAATTTCCTAACACATAGAACACAAAGAGTAGTAGTCAACAGAGTAAAGTCTGAGGCAGCTACTGTGAAAAGCTCTGTTCCACAAGGCACAGTACTTGCTCCCATCCTATTCCTCATCCTCATATCAGACATTGACAGGGATATAAGCCACAGTGCTGTGTCTTCCTTTGCAGATGACACCGAATCTGTATGACAGTGTCCACCGTTGAAGACACTGCAAGACTCCAAGCAGACATAAACCAAATCTTTAAATGGGCTGCAGAAAACAATATGAAGTTCAATGATGAGAAATTTCAATTACTCAGATACGGAAAACGTGAAGAAATTAAAATCTCATCGGAGTACAAAACTAATTCCAACCACACAATAGAGCGAAAAACTAATGTCAAAGACCTGGGAGTGTTCATGTCAGAGGATCTCACCTTCAAGGACCATAACAATGTAGCAATTGCATCTGCTCGAAAATGACAGGATGGATAATGAGAACCTTCAAAACCAGGGATGCCAAGCCCATGTTGACACTTTACAGATCGCTTGTTCTATCTAGGCTGGAATATTGCTGCACACTAACTGCACCTTTCAAGGCGGGTGAAATTGCTGACCTTGAAAATGTGCAGAGAACCTTCACGGCACGCATAAGTGCGATAAACCACCTCAACTACTGGGAACGCTTGAAGTTCCTAAACCTGTACTCTCTAGAACGCAGGCGGAGAGATACATTATTATATACACATGGAAAATTCTCGAGGGCTTAGTACCAAACTTGCACACAAAAATCACTCCCTACGAAAGCAAAAGACTCGGCAGGCGATGTAACATTCCCCCAATGAAGAGCAGGGGTGCCACTAGCACGTTGAGGGACAACACAATAAGTGTGAGGGGCCCAAGATTGTTCAACTGCCTCCCAGCATACATCAGGGGATTACCAACAAGCCCCTGGCTGTCTTCAAGCAGGCACTGGACAGGCACCTCAAGTCGGTACCTGATCAGCCGGGCTGTGGTTCGTACGTTGGACTGCGTGCGGCCAGCAGTAACAGCCTGGTTGATCAGGCTCTGGTCCAACAAGAGGCCTGGTCACGGACCGGGCCGCGGGGCGTTGACCCCTGGAATTCTCTCCAGGTAGACTCCAGGTATTCTGAATAGTAAGAAATAAATTGCAGAAAGATGTGAAATGGAAAAAGCAAACCAATACAGATCTAAAATCGATGAATGCCAAAAAAATCCAAAAACTTTGGCTAAAATTAAGAGCCCTGGGTACTGTCGTGTATTGATAGATGGATCTAACACTGTGTTAAGTATTGATAATGAGGCACTTCATGAATCAACTATAGTGGCAAATTGTTTAGATTCATACAAGACAAATATTGCAACATTATTAGCCAGTAAATTGCCAGGTTTATCAAACAAATTCAGCACTCATGTGATTTTGAAACATACAATAATACCAAAATCGTCAACCCTTCCCAAAGAAATTCAACTGTCAGATGTATCTAATGAATCTGCACAATTTATCTATCACTTCCAACAGTAGTCTGTAAAATATAATACCGTAACTACCTCTGTTGATATATAAAAATCAATATTCAATTCGAACCAACTATGATTATATATATATATATATATATATATATATATATATATATATATATATATATATATATATATATATATATATATATGTCTAGCATTAAGTAGTCTGTAAAGCATTAGGTTTAGTCAGCCCGAAATGCCTCGGCATGACAGTGGCATTCTTTGCACTTGAAAATCAATACTGAAATTACACATTGTAAACTATGCATGGAAATAGACTCCTTATAGCATGTCAGTCCCACATTATAAATTTTTCAAAGAAATAAAAATTTGAATTTGAATGGGCAGCTGTGGAATTTCTGTATGAGAGGGTTTAGGGAAAGCATTCTTGTGAGAAGGAAGATGGAAGACTTGTCTTGAAGTTGCATTGTTATAATTATTTATCCAACTTTACGTTTTAATATTTTGCTAACTCGAAAACACCTCATCCAATCGGCTGCAAAATTTCAATGGGTCACTAGGGCCAGATTCTTGGAACAGCTGACATGTGCAGGTGCCTCCTGGCCAGAAGTACTGAATCTATTCCAAGCATTCCACAATGGCTTGGATAACCTCCAAAACCCTCAGTGGTGGAGCTTCAAGCACTCAAAAGGTACTTCGCGATATGACGACGTCGGAAATTGAAATCCAAGTGTTTAGATGCATAGACCATTTTTTTGTGAGTAAAATAGTGTGAAATTTTTATTCCCGTTAAATCAGTAAATAAATATGACTATCTCGTCTGAACGACTTCAGTATTGAATGGGTGATGCAGGTTACAGCCAGGATAGTAACCATTAATTTTTTGCGCCTCCAGGCAAATTTGTTCATGTAAAATAATTAAAAACACTTTGAATCGTTGGAATCCGTGCCATAACTTGAGAATGACTCTTCCGATCGGCTTCAAATTTTCACCACTGGTGTGGTTTCCCAAACGAAAGGTTCATGCTGTTATTGGGTGGCTTAAGTACTAATTTGTCAATTTTATTAAATAGCTATATTTATATTCAATAACAAAAGAATGTTTCTCCTGATTGGCTTCAAAATATTAATGATGCTTCTGCAAGGATGACACCCGGTCAATTTAGTCTGAAGAATTGAATAAGATTTTTCTTGTGGTTGTCCTAATTTGCCATTTTTATTGAAGGAATGGAGATAATTCTATATTATGACTTGTGAATGTCTCTCTAGTGCTGATATTTAACTACAATACAAACTTACACACACAACCCGCACATATAAAGGGAGGAGCTTACGACGACGTTTCGCCCGACTTGGACCATTTACAAAGTCACACTATACAAACTTATGCCGCACTCTGCACTATTCCAATCGCGTGCACAGAAGCACAGAGGACTGGGATGATGCATTAAGGGAATACCTCTCTTGGATCGTACAGCCACCGAAATTCACCTATTTTTTATCATTGTTTAGGGAACATTTTGGAACTTGATAAGCGATTATGAGGCTGCTGACCCCCTAGGCACACCAGGACCTTAGCGCCGCCACTGCTTACTGATAAGGGAATCATCGGGCATTAACAATCCATCCAGAAATAGTTTATTCAACGAGTAAATTATACAACGTATATGCAAATGATAGAGCACTATCAAATACGTAGATTATAATCTACGAATTCGATAATCCTGTGTTGCTGGGTCTGCTTAGGTTGTGTGATCTTGAATACGCATCCCAAGTGTCAGTCCATCAGTCACTCACTTGATTCTTCTTCTGTTTCCACGTCGCTTATACTTAAGTATCTCACACTAATTCGAAATTACGGCATCAGACATGCGGCTGGACAAATCTACGGACGCAATCGTTAGTTGACGTGCAGTTCAGCGCAGAATTGGCTACGTCCCGCGTTCTTGGCATTACTCACGAAATCGCAACGTCACGATTTCAAACCACCACGGTAAGAGTGGGGATTGAACTCCCGGTAAATAAGTCTGCCTGGAGTTTTAAGACTCACTTGCCGCGAATTCCATCCCCACCAGTACCGTGGTTTGTTTTTCTTGGCATCGTTCCGGTGATGAGTGTATCACCTTGCACGATATCACAAAGGTGAAAACTCATTTAGACACCAGTTGCGACCCACCGCCTGCTTGTTATCCTGGCGTCTTAGGCTGCTGAACCACGTAGCAAGGATTAAGACTGCCGAAGGCAATTTAATCTCCTCAAGTTGACTGCGTATCATATACAGGAAGTGAATCTCACTCAGCGTATTGGTGTGCATCTCACATGTATATACACATGGATGTTTGTATATGTCAGTGTATATACACTAAGAGGTAGGTATCTCTTTCAGGATATTGACTGAAATACCTTATCTGCGTGAGCGAAACGTTCTCCATAAAGGACATCATTGTATTTGTGATAGACCATCGTGTTGATATTTTATTTAATTTCACTCCATGTTCCTGGGGTCATGGCAGACACTACACTGGTGGGGTGGCAGACCCTACACTGGTGGGGTGGCAGACACTACACTGGTGGGGGTGGCAGACACTACACTGGTGGGGGTGGCAGACACTACACTGGTGGGGGTGGCAGACACTACACTGGTGGGGTGGCAGACACTACACTGGTGGGGGTGGCAGACACTACACTGGTGGGGGTGGCAGACACTACACTGGTGGGGGTGGCAGACACTACACTGGTGGGGGTGGCAGACACTACACTGGTGGGGGTGGCAGACACTACACTGGTGGGGGTGGCAGACACTACACTGGTGGGGGTGGCAGACACTACACTGGTGGGGGTGGAAGACACTACACTGGTGGGGGTGGCAGACACTACACTGGTGGGGGTGGCAGACACTACACTGGTGGGGGTGGCAGACACTACACTGGTGGGGGTGGCAGACACTACACTGGTGGGGGTGGCAGACACTACACTGGTGGGGGTGGCAGACACTACACTGGTGGGGGTGGCAGACACTACACTGGTGGGGTGGCAGACACTACACTGGTGGGGGTGGCAGACACTACACTGGTGGGGGTGGCAGACACTACACTGGTGGGGTGGCAGACACTACACTGGTGGGGGTGGCAGACACTACACTGGTGGGGGTGGCAGACACTACACTGGTGGGGGTGGCAGACACTACACTGGTGGGGTGGCAGACACTACACTGGTGGGGTGGCAGACACTACACTGGTGGCAGACACTACACTGGTGGCAGACACTACACTGGTGGCAGACACTACGCTGGGGTGGCAGACACTACACTGCTGGGGTGGCAGACACTACACTGCTGGGGTGGCAGACACTACACTGCTGGGGTGGCAGACACTACACTGCTGGGGTGGCAGACACTACACTGCTGGGGTGGCAGACACTACACTGCTGGGGTGGCAGACACTACACTGCTGGGGTGGCAGACACTACACTGCTGGGGTGGCAGACACTACACTGCTGGGGTGGCAGACACTACACTGCTGGGGTGGCAGACACTACACTGCTGGGGTGGCAGACACTACACTGCTGGGGTGGCAGACACTACACTGCTGGGGTGGCAGACACTACACTGCTGGGGTGGCAGACACTACACTGCTGGGGTGGCAGACACTATGCCCACCACACCAGCAACTTTAATGTAAATCCGATTTCATGTGCTCTCATTTTTTGGGCTGAGGTGAATACAATAAGCACTTCCCCCCATCCTCCCCTTATTCACCCTCCGACAGCTAGCTAGCTAGCTAGCTCTCTCTCTCTCTCTCTCTCTCTCTCTCTCTCTCTCTCTCTCTCTCTCTCTCTCTCTCTCTCATTCCTCCTAAATTCTCAGTCTCCTTTCCTCTCCGCATCTCCTTTTCCCGTCTTCCATTCCACTTTCCCATTATCCACTTCTCTCTCTTCTCGTAACGTTCACACTGGTTTTGGCGGTGTTGCAACGTTGGTTTTAGGGAAGATGTTGCAACACTGGATACATGTTGTTTGCATATGTACATACAGCTGCATAAATATACTGTATTTCAGATTTTGTTTCTCTCTGTGAGGATTTTCTCACTAGTTCCCTCTCTCTCTCCCTCGTGTGTGTGTGAGAGAGAAAGAGCGAGAGAGAGCGAGAACGAGAAACAGAGAGAGAGAGAGAGAGAGAGAGGAGAAGGGGATAGAGGAAGAGAAAGAGAAAGGCCATCCTCAAAGATGGTAATTTTCAACTAATGAAAATCCAGCTGAACCTCCTTACCACTCTCAAGTCTCCCAGCTCAGGCTGACACATTTCTTCACCTGATCTACGAAACCCATCCTGCGTGGTGGACTACGACACACAAACATACCAACCTTATGTTACCGCAATGAAACTATTGTATAGACTAGGGAATGTATATTTATTTTTAGAAAACCGACTATTTAACTAATCTTACAGAGAAGGGC
Organism: Cherax destructor; assembly: GCA_009830355.1. Classification (NCBI taxonomy): domain Eukaryota; kingdom Metazoa; phylum Arthropoda; class Malacostraca; order Decapoda; family Parastacidae; genus Cherax; species Cherax destructor. The sequence continues at coordinate 57,135 of WNWK01003300.1, forward strand.
AGCAGCACACTGCTGAGCCTCCAGTTACGTAGTTATCATACGTTGTAGTGTAGTATTAAAATGGTGTTCCTATTTAGCTATCATATAGACTAAGCAATACACTGCTGGTGTTCCCAAATTTGTTTAATAGAATATTTTAGCCTTAAATTTATTTCTGATTCCCGTCTTTATTCCTTCTTCTCTCAACTCATCCCAAATAGAATCCATTTTTTTTTATCATTTCGCCACGTCTGCCTCCTGCTTCCCTCTCTCCGCTTTAACTTCATACTCACCTTCCCCTTCTCCTCCCCCTCCCCTTCCCTTCCCCTTCTTCCTCACTCTCCACTCAAAAAAATATCTCATTGGTTGTGGATATTTATGTCAACA